>PISX010027344.1:0-23115 GCA_004024625.1 Mellivora capensis | reverse complement strand
TCTTTATAGATTTTGGACACTAGCCCTTTATCTGATATGTCGTTTGCAAATATCTTCTCCCATTCTTTCAGTTGTCTTTTGGTTTTGTTGACTGTTTCCTTTGCTGTGCAAAAGCTTTTGATCTTGATGAAATCCCAATAGTTCATTTTTGCCCTTGCTTCCATTGCCTTTGGCGATGTTCCTAGGAAGATGTTGCTGCAGCTGAGGTCGAAGAGGTTGCTGCCTGTGTTCTCCTCAAGGATTTTGATGGATTCCTTTCTCAAACAATGTGGTATTTTTTTCAATTCTAAAATCCAAACTTGCAGAACTTAAAATATCTCTAAAATGTATTTATGTCAAAAGTCCCAGATATAATGAATGCATTTCTGACTGAGGGAAAAAATTTTAATACATTTCTTATTTTTTTAATGTCATTGTAAAATAGCTAGAATAATCCATATTTGACCAATATGTTAAAATTGACATGGGTAATTTTAGATGATTAGACTACAAATATGAAATTGTGCAGTGATAATTTAATAACTTATTTTGTCAAAATAATAGAAAATAATTAGCTACCCACTTGGCATTATACTAAATTAATTTCCGAAAGATTGAAGATTTGTATATGAAAGCATAAACACATCAGGAAATATAGAGTCTTTAAAAATTAATGTTGGATTAGGAGTGGCCTTATTTATTTATTTATTTATTTATTTGACAGAGAGATCACTAGTAGGCAGAGAGGCAGGCAGAGAGAGAGGGAGAAGCAGGCTCCCCGCTGAGCAGAGAGCCTGATGTGGGGCTCAATCCCAGGACCCTGGGATCATGACCTGAGCCGAAGGCAGAGGCTTTAACCCACTAGCCACCCAGGCGCCCTAGGAGTGGCCTTTTTAGCATGACAGGATAAGAAAAGGAAACACTGCTAGGTTTGACTACTCAAAAAAAAAAAAAAAAAAAGGAATAACACTATACAAAAGTTGAAAGAAAAGGGAAAAACTGGAGAAAATATATAGAGAGTAGACAAAAGAAAAATGTATAATATCCATATAAATAGGTTCTATAAATAAATAAAAGATGATCAGCCTAATAAAAGTGGGCAAAAATACGAAAATATAATATAATTCCCAGAAGACACCATGTCCATGAACAAATAAAAAAGATGTTCAGTCATAGCAGTGATTCAAGAGATGCAGACTGAAACTGTTGAAGTGGTCTCCAACATAACAAAAGAAAGCAAAGCAAACTGCTAATGATAGCAAAGGGTATGGGGAAATAAACACTTTCAAATACTGTGGGTGTGAGTGATAAACATTTGTTTTAGGGGAGTTTTCAGGAAAATCCCCAATTAATGCCACTTGTTTACATTTTTTTTTCTTACAATGAGACTAACGCTATGGATACCAATTATAAGTGAAGCTGTCACCAAACTGTCACCAAACCCCCTTTTTCCTAAGGTAGAGGTTCTCACCAGGCTGCACAAGAGAAACACCCGGGTAAAACAGCCCCAACTAATCAGATGAGAATTTCTGGGAGGGAGCCACAGGCACTGCTAATATTTAGAATCTTCCCTGTAGAATCTAATATGCATTAGGTTGAGATCTGTTATAAGTATCTTCACCTTTCCTATTAGGGAGAGTAAATAACAAACCTAAAGCTAATTTTCAAGTCTCTGTTGTTCAAGAAAATTGCTGACCTACCCTGTTTAAGGCAGAGGAAAGAACTTATCTCTTAGCTGAGCTGGTCTACAGAGTTTTATTTGTATCCCCTAAAGATTTCTCTTATCCCTGAAAGGGAATAAGCCTGGGGATGTCGGCTAGATTTCATCAGCAGCATGTGTTCCTGTCTACAGAAAACAATAGCGAATCAGAGAGTCTCTTCTCCCTTTTCCTTGTTTACCTTCTAAAGTCTCTGGAGCTCCGGAACCTTCAGAGGAGCAGACTCCCACCTTCAGGCAGAAATCTGAAATCAGATTAGGTCATACTCAAATACTTTAGGTACATTATACTTAGTTAGGACTAAAATACAGATGAAGACATTTGATTTAGCTTGTTCTCTTACGACTTAGCATTTCCTTTTCATGGAATTAATAAGAATCATAGTAAAATCCATTCAAGAGAGGGAGGCTAACCAAGAAGTCGAGGCTAGAAATGTGAATGATTAGAGGCCACGTGGAGAGACAACATGGAGAAGACATCTTTGATAAGCTCTCAGCAGACTGCAGCTGAAGATGAGTGAGACTAGTCAGCAGTCTTGAAAGAAACAAAAACAAAAGAGTTCCAAGCAGAAAAAAATGAAAATGTAAATGGGGATGTTCTAAGAACCGAAGAAAGGATTATGCGGCTGGTGTGCAGTGAGAGATGGGGAGAGGAAGTCAAGTAGTCTGTTTAGCATCTACTTAGCCATATTAAGAATTTTAAAATTTTGTTTCAAAATTGAAATATGTTAGGTACACTGTGGACTCATTTAAATATATATAAGTATATGAATACATTAAATTGAATCTGTAATAAGCTCTTTATAATAGTTATCTCTGAAGATGGCTCTCAAGGGGAATTTTTACTTTTGAAAGTGTATTTTTATAATGTTTTAATTTTATATAAGTATTTAACAGACTCTTCCAAAATTTCTCCCATTCTCTCTTTCTATATAATGAGATGTGGTCATGAACATGTTTAGACTATATATTTCTAACTCCCTTGTGGTTAAAATGTGGTTAAAGTGAATGGAAATATTAAGTAGCCTTCTTGTCTGAGGCTTTTATAGTAGTGGGTTGGTGTCTTCCTTGATTTCCTTCCTCTTGTTTTAGCTGCCTGCAGAGACAGTTGAAAATGATAGAGCTATAAAATGGAAGGGCACTTAGTCCTGAATAATTTTTATGGGAGAGAAACACACTAATATATGAACAAGAAAAACTTGAGTGTGTTAAGCCCCCTGACTTTGGGAATTTGTCACCACAGGTTAGTCTAAACTAGCTAAATACAATGGAGTACATACATTGCTTTCATTATGGGATTATATTTAATGTAATAATTGCAGTTGTACCTGAGGTCAAACCTAAAGTCTTTATGAAGATTTGCTGCAAATAGGCCAAGGAATTAATTAGAGCACTAGACCAAGTGAGTATTTAAGGGTTTTGTGAAACAGTATTTAATAATTCCAGTGACTGATCTTATAGTTTTGGGGAGATACTCAAGTATCCTCAGTGCTCTTACCCTATTGCCTTATATGTCAAGCAGCTTCTACTAGTATGTAGCATGGACTAGGGAGTATCATTAGATAATACATTTTGAAATCACATTTCACTCAGTGTATTATGAAAATGTGATAACGTATAAATTTTTTACCTTGTCAATTTTCTGAGACCATAATTAGATCATTAAACCAAGAAAAAGTTTCTTGCTATAAAAAATAACTTGTACTCCAGTGACCAGCATATTAAATTGCATCCGTATGAAACTTACACCATCTATTTACATTTTATTAGTATTTGTGTCATGTCTGCACAGAACTTGAGGACATAATTCTAAGTGTGCATGTCCATTTAGATAACAAATCTAGAGGTCATGCAAAAATAGTTCCAAGACAATTTCAGAGGTCATGCAAAACTCTTAGTTTGTTCTCCTTTAATTTATATTCTTTCTGCCAAGCACATCCAATAAAAAAACTTTTCTATTATCTTTCTCATTGTTTTTGGCAAAGTGCAACAAATGGGTTCATAGGATAAAAAATATATATATATTCCCTATTCCCAGCCTAATATTCTTGAAAATGACACCTAACCTAGGTCTGTTCTCCACTAAAAACAAATAAGACATTTAAGGGAAATTTGCTGTGATGTTACTTCTAAAGCAGAAAAATTTGATTTAAAAACCTCAACAATTTAGTAAATTTTTATATATCTAATAAAACATAAACAGCAGCAGAAATGCACAATTTGAACACTCTGGTAACCTAGAAAAATCTTGTGTTAAGGTAAAATTAAGCAATGGAATAAAAATTATATTTGTGAAGCTGTGACTGAAACTATATAACTAAATAATTTTATAAGAAAAAGAAACATAATTTAGAGACTTGATTTATTAGGATGGCAAAATTATGGGTTGATATTTTCCTCTTTTACTTAATATTTTATTAATGGTGCTATAATGTTTTTTATGCATCTGGTAATTCATTTATTCTTTATTTAATCATAAATAGTTATCAAGTACCTACTTTATCCTAGATTCTTTTTTGGGCATTGGGATTATAACAGTGGAAAAGACAAACTCACTGCCTTAATAGAACTTACAATCTACTGAGGGAGAGATGCAATAAATGAATATGGGATATAATTTGCTGTGTCTCTTAGATCCTCCAGGAAGTAGGCAGTGAAATAGACATAGGAATGAAAATGTTTACCAGTGAAGGGCAAAAGGAGGAAGAGGTCAGCTATTAATGCTGCACCTGACAGTATCTCTAACAGTCTACTGAGGCATTCCAGAGCAAGGAATTCTATTAGAAATACCTAGATCCTTGTATGGACACATTGCTCAGCCATTGGCTGAAGTCCTCCGGAAAAGAGTCTCTCTCCTGTACTTGAAGATGTCAGGTCCTGATAGAATGAATACCTGGGGGCTGTTAGTTAATCCTACAAATCACTTTTGGGCAATAGAAGAGATGTGTGAAAAGAGCATCTCTTTGTCCATAGTTTTTGTAGATGAAAATACGGTAAGAATAGAAAGTGATGTGGTATGTGCTATGATGTGGTATGTGATTTTATGATGTGATAAAATAAAAGTTTATTTTACGTAGGACAGTAAGGAAGGCCACTGATAAGATTATAATTGAGTAGAGACTTGGAAGTTAGCCTTCAATCCATTAGATGATCTAGGATAAGGATATTTTAGGAGATAGGATAGCAAGTGAGAACGTCCTGACAAGCCAGTGTGGCTGAAGTGAGGAGAGTTAACAGAAAAATGTAGGAGATGAAATTGGGAAGATAGGTTGGGAGCGTAAGTAGGAACCTAAAGGCTATGCTCAAGATATTTTCTGAGTGTCATGGAAGGCTCTGAAGAGGAACATACAGTGAGCTGATTTACATTTTTATAAAAGTCACATTGGAAAATTGTAATTTGCACTAGGATGTTAGTGGTGGTGTGGTGAGAGGAGGAAGGATTCAGGTATACTCCCAAACTCTTGCCTTTTTAGTGAGTTTACTGTGGGAGATGAAGAAGAGAGACATCAGGGATGACTTCTGGGCTTGTGGCCTGAGGAAATGTGTGATTGGAGGGGAAGAAGAGGGGAAAAACAGGTCCTAGTGGGGAGATAGAGTTGTTTTGGATACATTAAACTGTGTATTAGATTCCTCGTTGACATGTAAATGGTTAGTTTAAGAAGAGCAACAGGAAGCTCAGAGGAGAAGTAGAGATAAACTTTGGGAATCATTAGAGTATAGATGAAATTTATAGGAATGAGATTGGAAGAGATCACCTGCGAAGTGAGTGTAAATAGAGACCTGTACCCTTGATTAAGCCCCAATGCATTCCACAATTCAGAAAGTGAGATAAAGAGGACGGGGTAGGAAAGGAGACAAGAGAAGGAGCAGACTGGGAGGAAGAACACCAGGAGATGGAGTATCTTGGAAAGACAAGTATTTGGGGGGAAAAAAGGGATGGGGTTGGGGGAGTGGCGATGATTAACGATGTCCATTGTGGCTGAGAAGTCAAGTAAGATGAGGACTGGGTGTTGACTTTTGGAAATGGTAGAGTGGAGATCAGTGTTGACCTGACAAAAGCAGTTTCACAGTGAAATAGTGAAAAGCCTTGTTTGAAACCAAGGTTAAGGAAAGGGTACTGAAGCTTGAGAAAAAAGAAGCAATGCAAAGGTGTGTGTATGTGTTTGCATTTTATCCCTGAGTTGAGTTCACCAAGCCAGTCAAATTCTTTGTTTTAGTTTTAGAAGCTGGGTAGTAAGTACTAAACTCTTTCAAAGTAGTATGCTTTGGTAAAAAAGAGTTGGATGAATTTTGCTAATGCAAAAGTTTCTACCTTGGATGCTGTTAACCTTAAAAATAAAATGGACAGTTATTTTACCAGGAAAAAAAAAATGGGTTTATTCAGGAATAGCAGAGAATTGCAACTGGGGACAAACACACTATAGCAAAACCCTAGGCTGGTCCATTGAACAAAGGAGACGAACACCCTTTTATAGAGGGGAGTGGAAGTAGTGAAGACTGTCATAAACAAAAACTACTGGAATAATCTAGAAAGTATAGTCACTTCTCACTGGCTGAATTGTGACTGTCTCTTATTGGCTGGATTATTTCATGGTCGGGTGGGGAGAGGTAAGCCTTTTTACCTCCTGGATATTAAAATCATATGCACTCGTAGGCTCTTTCTCTTTCTCCTGTTTTTGCTGTTGATGAGGAATGCTAGGATGTGAGCGCTCCCCCTGCCAAACTTCTCAGCTCCATTTTAGTGAAGTTTTGCTTTATTTTTCACAATGCCAGGGGCTAAATATATTGATATAAATGATATGAATTTTTTTGTTTGGAGCAGCATCCAATTTACATTTCTGCATCTGTAATTAAACCAGTAGAGGAAAAATTAATTGGTAGTTAAGTTACAGTAATTGCCCTCGGCTCATACATACTATTATTATTAGATTGTTTCCACATACCTCCTTTAATACTGAGAAGGATCCTCTGAAAGACCTTTATAGATGAGAAAATGGAGGCTCTGAGCTTCAGGTAATTTGCTCAAAATCACATAGTTTCAGACATGGAATCTCAAGTCTGACTTTAGGCTCTTGCTCAGTCTGGCATGCAGTGCATCTTCTTGATTTAAAATGACTAAAGGGGGAAAAAATGACCAAAGGGCTTAAAAGGGACAATCATTTATGCCCACCACAGCCAAAACTTTTAAGTACTTCGGAATAAATGACAACTCATAATTAGAGACCTAGAATTACACACTAAATTAAAGTCAATTTTTTTGGTTTTCCTACATAGAGAGTGATTGGTTGAATTATTATGATAGTTGACCTAATTAGTAGAAATTAATATCATATTAAAAATCTTTTGGGGATTTATATGTTTTATATAAATTCTTAGCACAGAAATTCAGTTGTATACTGCTAACATCTTTAAGACCAATATAAATGCATATACGCCATTATGACATTTTGTAAAATTCTTGATCTTGAGGGTAATAGGCAAGGAAGAACAGATTTTAAATTGGCACTTGAAATATTGACAGTGAAGTAATAGATAGATGTATTTGTGTTGATAGATAAACAATGCAAAGGCGTTTACTTATGGTTATAAAATAGTGATCTGAAGCTCTAATGTAGCACCAATTATGAATATAATGTTATACTGATTATGCATCCAGAGCTATGGTAACTATTACCTAGGTAACCACAAAAATATATAATCTTGAGCTGAATTTATTAAATGAAAAGTTTGGTTTTGGATTCCTGCTATTGCAATATATAAAGTGATAAGATGATTTAAGTGATTTTGAACTGTGTGAAACAGATTTCAAATTACATTTTACATGGTTAGAAAAGATAATTACAAAATTTGTTTCAATTACATATCCCAAACAACATGTGGTGACAATTTACATTTTATTATATATTTTCCTCTAAAGAATTGAGTATGCTCTATATTGTTCTTAGGGAATTCTGTGAATTTTTGTATGAATTAGCTATTAGAGATTTTTATATTATAGCCTCTTTTATTCAATGAGAAAAGAAGCACTGACAGAATTTTTTAAAAATCGAAGTTACATAGATATACATCTTTAATTCTCATTTTTTTATTTCTTTTTAGTTATTTTTTAAGATGTTATTTATTTGAGAGGAGTGAGTGAGAGAGCATAAGGGAGGGGGAGGGGCGGAGGCAGAGGGAGAAGCAGGCTCCTCCTCAGCAGAGTGCTCAATTAGGAGCTCCATCCTGGTACCCTGGGATCTTGACCTGAGCCGAAGGCAGATGCTTAACTGACTGAGCCACCCAGGTGCCCCTCTTTTTAGTTATCATTGCATCGTTTTTTCATCTTGATATTGAGACAAACTCCATTCTTCACCTCTAAGACGCCCCCCTCATCTCACAACCCCTGTCCCCCATCCCTCATGTAAGTCTGTTTCCAAATTCGGTGTGGTCATGTGACTAAATTTTCTGTAAACACGTATGAATAGAAGTGATGTATGCCACTTCTGGAATTAGAGCTGGGTATGTGCCACTCTACTGTCTCCTGCTTGTTAATCGAATGCAATCTTAATATGGTAGTGACCCGACTTTAATTATCCTATAAAGACAGACATTGTGGGATGGAGGAGGAACATGAAGGAAGGACCCTGGGTTTTTGAATGACTGCATGGAGCAGGGCAACCTCTTGACCTCGACTGCTCATTTCAGACTGTCAGGTAAGAGAGAAGTAAATGTTTGTCTTCTTTAAGTTACTCAATTATTGTTAATTCTTCTTATTACAGCAGCCTCACCTAAATAATATACACTGATTTGACTAGATTCATCGAGTGGAGGAGTAAATCCAGATGCTTTCTCAAATTCATGAGTTCGAGTTAGCTCATTGCACACATTACTCCTCCGTAATGACATCAGTCTTGATGATACACTCTCATGCTCCTCCCAGTTCTTTCATACCTTATACAATATGTGGCTCTGCCTCTAATTAATGCTTGCTGTATTTACCTGTGCTTTTTCTTATTATATTGCTATTACCATAAGTAGAGTGGGGTTGGTGTCTTGCCACACATATAAACATTGCAATTTTGTAAGAGACATTTAACTCAACTTGGTCAGTTTCTTTATGTGTTGTTGGATATGCTTACTCTTGTGATTGAAAAAATCCAAAGTATCTCATGGTCTGTTTCCTCTTTGTTTTATTTTTTCTATCTCTGATGATTTACATAGATTCTGTTGAAAATATAAAATTATTGACTTGATGCTTTTTAAAATGCAATATATACCATGTATATTTTTCTAAATATATTTTCATACTGGATATTACTTTATACTGGATATTACTTATATGTATTTTTGTATACAATGTTTACTGTATATTTCCTGTACAGTATTTATTATTTGTATATTTTCCCATACAGTGTATTCCTTTTTAAAATTTATTTTCTGGCCAACACTTCCTGATTTTACAGAGGAGTAAGCTGAGAGATAGAAGGGATAACTAGCTTAGGCTATTACACATAGCTGCTAGATAGAGGAGCCAGTTCTCAAAGATGGCCACTCTGACCCCAAGTTCATTTTTGTTTTCTAAATAACAATGGAGTGAGGTGCCAGGATTTATAGTGGAAATGGAAGCAGAGTCCAGAGCTTGAGGGAAGAAGAGACATAGGATAGGAAAGAAAAGTAAGGGATAAAGAGAGATTTGCAGGCATGTGGGGAAGCTGGCCTTGTTTTAGGTGACCTAGCATTGACGCTGCCTGGTTGAGAGGCTTCCTGGGAAGTAACTGTTCTCAGATACCCCAATATTGGAAGAACACTTTTGTTATCAGAACTGGTTAAGCATTCTCAGTGATCTGTAGAGAGTAACCTTTTATGTCCAGAGTGGACAGAAGAAGCTTGGTCTTTTCTGGGAGTCTTCAGTTATGTAGCTGTGGGGAGTCGGAGATCTTGTTCTAGCACAGGTTCTGTTGACACTAACAAGAATCTCTTTTTGGGTCTTGCTGATTTCCAAACTGAAAGCAAAACAGAAGGCATCTTTTTCTTGTGACTGGTCATGGTTTGGCTCTCGTTTCCAGCTTAGTTACAGATTTATTTATGGCTTTATCATCTTCCTGGGTCCTCTTTGACTAATGTCCCTATACTCTCCCTATGTGGACTTAAGCATATACTGATTAGAATGTATGAAGTAATAAATGTATACTTTTATATACAGTAGTATTTAAGATGGTACAGTGAGGGCAGAAAGGAAGATCTGTATGAGAAGCTTTAAAAAATCAACAGTTAAAAAAAATCTAAGAGATGTTAACTATTTTAAACAATGGAAAAATTTATTTCATGTTCTCATCGATATCTTTATGTACAGATTATAAGAAATTACAACTGAAATTTTTGGGATTGTTCAGCCCCTTAATAATGGCTAACCTTATTTATATCAGCATTAGTTTGCTAGGGCTGATATAACAAAATACCATGGAGTAAGTGACTTAAACAAAAGAAAGTTATTTTCTCAAGTTCTGGTGACTAGAAGTCCAAGATCAGGGTGTCAGTGTGTTTGGTCTTCTGAGGCCTCTCTCATTGGCCTGCGGGTAGCCGCCTTCTCGCTCTAACCTTACATTATCTTTTCCCTGAGGACGTGCATCCGTGGTGTTTTTTTCTGTGTGTCCAAATTTCCTTTTCTTATAAGGACCTGTTCAGATTAGACCAGGGTTTTGAATGATGGCATGGAGCAGGACAACCTTTTGACCTGGGCTGCTCACTTCAGAATGTTGGATAAGAGAGAAATACAGAGCCCCATTTTAGCACAATTAGCTTAACTGCCTCTATAATGGTCCGTCCTTAATACAGTCACATTCTGAGGTATTGGGAGTTAAGGCTTCAACATCGGAATTTGGGAGAGATGCCCAATTCAGCTCGTAATAATAACAAACACTTAATAAATGGTAATGAGGGATCTGCATTGTTCTAAACCCTTTTATATACCGAGTTGTTTAATCTGTGCAACAACCTGTGAGCTAGCTACTATGAAATATTTTATTTTCCGGATGTGAAAACTGAGTTACAGAGAGGTGAAATGACTTTCTCAAAGTCACAAAGGCAGTAAATGGCAGAGTTGGGAATCCGTGGAAGTGGCCTGATCTCAGAGCTGCTCTCTCAGATCCCACGCTGTTAAATGTTAGATTGTACCAATTTAAGGGTGAACATTTTAAGATCAGATCCTCAGGTCAGAACATGACTTCATGTTTTGGCTCTACCAGTCTATGCTTTTCAGAAAACCATCTGAGTCCTTCAGGTCATCTCTAGTCTCCTGGCTGTGAGGAATAACTGACAAGACGATATAAAGCTCTTTGGCAGATAAGAAGGACTATATAAATGTCAGCTGTTGTAGTAATTTCATCAGTACAGGTGTGTTTGTCGCTTATATTTATGGGCAGCCTAGCTCCTGAACTGACACAAGATTGTGTTGATTTCCAGAGAAAACAGGTCTACGACAATGGAAGCAAAAGATCATACAGTATATGGCAGTAAACCTTTTGACTCCACTAGTAAATCCAACGTGGTACCAGAGGTCTCAAGCCCAGTCTGTTGTGTACACTTTGACTTCACATTTAAGTGCAAGATTTATTATTCCCCAAACAAGGAGAAATGAGAAAGAAAAAGTGCAGCTCTTGACCATGGGGAAATGTCTAACATAGCTCTAGGTTTCAGGGTTATTTGAAACTAGCCTGGTACTTACACCTAATGGTTGTCTTGTTGGGCATAAACAATCTCATCAAACACCAACACAAGATGAGGCCATTCTGAGACCATGAGACCATGTCATGGATTTTTAGGCACACAGGAAACAAGGTCACTGTGCCATCCTAAAATAGCAAACATCCCCCTCTCTGGCTGACATGAGAAACTGCTGCTTCATCATCCGTGACACCGCTAGGCCCCACTCGAGGCCTTGCATCTATACGGAAAGGATTCACTGAGATATCCAACCACAGAATTGTCCCAGTTTTCTTACAGCATCTAGAGTGAATCCTTGCTTTCTTAGACTCTCCTCAAGAGCACCCAACCAAAGCCAAAATCCCCTCATAGATTCTTCCTAACACCCTCTTCTTGAAAAGGCCCACAGTTCCCACACATCCTTTCCCTTGCTTCAGTGAGTAATGAACCTAACTGGTTCAACTACAGGTGTGTACCTGGTGGTCTTTAGCTGAAGGGCATTGATAGAGGCAGTGCAGTTGCCCAAGTTAATTTTAGAGAAACAATCCCATTTATGTTACTATTTCCCCAGTGTGAAAGACTTAAAATCATCTTTTTAGCACATAAAGCTTTGGGGGTTTTCAGGAGAAAGGCCATTGGGAGTTGCCACTATTTCAGTAGGAGAGAAAAACCTCCATTTGAATATCTGTTTTGTGCTTTTGCCTTTATAGATCACATAGGCTCTGTTTACATATATTTCTAGTGTATCTTTCCTTTTTGCTTGAATTCTTGCAAAAGTGTGAGGTTCTGAATACCATGTATTCCATCTTGTTACAATGACTGTCACACATGATTTAGTACAAACTCTCCTTCTATATAGTCTTATGTTCTTCCTACCCAAAATAGAAGAAGAGTTATACTGATGTGTGCTGCCTGCCCAATTTAGTTGCTAACTGTCCACCCACTGTTCTTTTGTCTGTGCCGTATGCCTATGCTGTGGTTTGAGTGATCAAATTAAATGATAGGCCTAATTAACTGAAAGAACTTTGTAAGCTTCTCAGTGGAAAAAAAAAAAAAAACACACAACTGCTTCTTCTGGCTCCTTTTTTCCCCCTCTCACAGAAAAACTGCTTTATACTTTCAGCTCATTACTGTCTGATAATTTATACAGTATTTGCCTACACATACATGTATACATTCAACTAATTTTATTCTAACACCTTAATTCATGTGCCTGTGTTCTGTTTCTTGAAATTTCTCTTTCTCTCATTATGGTTGCATAGCAACCTCTGCAAGTGGTGAACAGTAAAATGACTTGTTACTGGGTGCTAGGAGAGAGTCATCAAGTACCGTTGAGCTAGGGGTTCCACGTGTAAATAGTATTGTCTTATACTTTGGTGGAAGTATATTTAAAGAGGGGAAAATTGGAATCTGTGATCAATCTAGGAAAAATAGAGTTATTTACGTCAAAGAGAGGTGTTTATATAGGTTGATAAATCAGCTGACATGATGGATTTGAAGATTTCTGTCCTTTACTAAGACATGAGTTTTTACGTATTCATTTGTATTTCATTCATTCAAAGTATAGTTGATATGCAATGTTATATTACTGACTTGAATTTCAAATGGTATGAGTATAGAGGTTTATTTTTAAGCCTCTATTTTGGATTTTTGCTAATATATTGAGGCAACAATCAATTCTACTACATATGATGCCAGGGTACTGAAGGTAAAGATGTATCAGACATGAACACTAGTGCCAAACATTTTATAAAATAGATTAAATTCTGTTTTTCACAGGAGTTTATAATCTGTCCTGGATTTGGATTTAGGCTTTGAGTCTGACTAAAGGTACAGAGGTCAGAAAGCTCAGTGCCTGAGGACCCTACTCTTTCATTACAAGGGCAGTTTATTCTTTCAGAATAAAATCTGTGGTTTTGCTGTGGAAGGTCCAGCCTGGAGGAATCCAGATTGAAAAAAAATGAATATATTTTTTTCTTATTCAAGGAGGTTGCTTTTGTAGAATATGTAGTATAGACAGCCCAATTTTGTCTGCCTAATGTACCTCATTAAAATAGATACACACAGAAAAAATCCCTACTCCTGATTGCAGCTCACAAGGGAGTATTTTGGGTGCTGTGCTTTTCATCTGACTGCATTATACTATACCTTCTCTAGTATCTTACTCCTCTAAAATTTTTTGAAGTACTTGTTTTCTGTCTGAGCTGCTTATTATTGTCTAAGTAGCTTCAATTGGCTAAAAGGTAGTGGCCACAATAACTATTTTTATCCATTCTGAATTTAGATACTATCCATTTAAATTGTGTTTCAGAAAATTGTGTTGGTGTTAATGAACTACTCTTGACGTTCTGAGACTGTACCGTTGATGAGATCTGTTTTACATTTTGTAGTCTAAAAAATTTAAGAACAAATACTTCTGTTGACTCTGGATCTGATATCTGTGATAAACTCATGATGGTTAGTTTTATGTGTCAACATGCCTGGGCCACAGTAGCTCAGACAGCTGTTTAAACATTATTTCTAGGTATGTCTAGGAGGGTGTTTCTAGGAGATTAGTGTTTGAATTGGTGAACTGAATAAAGCAGATGTCCCTTCCCAATGTGGGTGAGCATCATCCAATCCACTGAAGGCCTGAATTGAGTTAAAAGACAGAGGAAGGATGAATTCATTCTGCCTAACTGCTGAGCTGGACCATCAATCATCTCTTGCCCTTGATGCTTCTGGTTCTCAGACCTTGGATCTGGAATCCATAGTCTACTCTCTGGTTCTCAGCCTTTAAACTACAATGCTGGCCTTCCTGCATCTCCAGTGTACATGGGGCAGATTGTGGCACTTCTCAGACTCTACTGGTTCTGTTTCTCTGGAGGACCCTTACAAATATAAAACTCTAGGATCAAGACCGTATAAAATCAGTCATCTAATGGAAGGAAAGCATAACTAATGCTATTGAGCACCTACTATATGTCTGTATTCATACACTTTCTTACTTAATGCATACAGCAGTAAGGTAGGTATTACTGTAGGACTGGTAACTGAAGGGATAATCACATCCCAGAGAAATTAAGAAAATTGACTTCGGTCACATAGCCAAGAAGTAGCAGAAGCAGGTATTCAAACCTGTTTGGCCGACTCCTAAACTCATTCTTCCCACCCTATTCTGAAGTTCAGGGAACTAGCATTTATTGACTATCTACTACTTGTCAGACATTGGATGGAAGAAATATATATGTGTGTGTGTGTGTGTGTATGTATGTATATGTATATATATATATGTTTAGTATATACTCTCAGGTGCTCTGGATGCAGTGAACAATTCTAAGCCATGACTTCTGAACTCAAAGACCCTGTAATGTATTTAAGGAGATTAATCAAATGAGGCAACATTAAAGTGCCAGAGGAGAATTGGAGATAATTACTGTAGGAGCAGAGGGGAAGGACTTCACTAATCCTCTCAGATCAACTAGCAGCTGGATATCCAGGAAGCATATATTCATTTTCTACTTTTCATCTAAAATATTAATAGAGAGTTTGCTGCTTCTGTCATAAAATCGAGCTGTTTTCAGCTCTATGTTTCAACTATAGTTTTATGATCTTTTGAATCTTGAGTGACTGTGGTATAAATAGGTATATCAGCTTTATCACGTGCTAGATGTGTGATTCTGGGCAAATTACTTACCTCTCTTTGTGTCTAAGTTTCTCCATTTGTAGAATGTGCATAATAATAGCACCTAGTTTATAAGTTTGTTATGACAATTAGAATGATCTAAAGTTATGTTGTTAGACACGTACACATTTAGTTTATAAATTACAATGCCTTCCTGCTGAATCTTTTTATCATTCATTCACTCTTTTTTGGCATAACAATACTTTTATATATATATATATATATTTTTGGTCCATAAATCCTGTTATCTTATGCCAGCTTTCTTTTGATCAGCATTTTGCTATAGTATTTGTTGTCTTTTTTCTAGCCTTTTGTCTGCAATTGTTTGGGGTCCATATGTTTTAGGTATTTTAAAATTACATTTATGTTTATTGTAGTTATTGTTAATTTTTATTTCCATCGTTTGATTTTGTACTATATTTCCTATGCTTACATTTTCCTTCTTATGTATTCTATTGGATTACTAAGTCTATTTTGCTTTTACTCTCTCTATTCATTTCGAAATTATGTATTTCCACTGAAGGGAGATTGTCTATTTTCCTGTAAGTGTTACCCTTAAAATTTTAACATATATATTTAACAAAGTTTAAAGAAATCAGAATTTCTGCTTTCTCCCCCCACAAATATAACTTACCTAGAATGTTTTCTCTTTAATAACTCCCAGCATGTTTCCATGTTACTATGATCAAATACTTTTTTGTTTCACCTTGATTTTATGTCCTCTGTGTTAATCATGGTTCTTATATATGGTCATTGTTTTCTTGGTAATTTCCTCAGCACTAACAATTTGCTAATCATGTTTTCAGCTTCATTTAATTTCTGTTTTTACTCTCTATTACATTTTTAATTTCTAGAAATTATATTTAATTATTTTCCAAATCTGCCCATCTTTTTCTGATTTTTTAGTTTCATTTTTCTAATTCCTTATTTACATATTTAGGCATTTAAATATATTTAGTATTTTCTCTGAGATTATTATGTTATCTGAAGTTATAGGTGTCTTACCTGCTGTTTATAGTATCTGCTGATTCTTGCTCTCAGTGGTGGTTTCCTTCTGTGCTTTCTAATTTTGGATTGCTTATCCTCAGTAGGCAATCTGTTAATGGGATTTAAGGTGTATCCTTTAGGAATGATTTTATATTTAGTTCTACCAAGAATCTTAAGAATTAACCAGCTTCCAGGCAACATTTTATATTAATTTCTAAGCTTTGGAGATTTGAGCCCAGCAGCCAGTGGGAATTCAAACACCAAATTTGGCTGAGGTCAGGCCTGTGGTTACAAATTATTGGCGAAGATTTGTTTTCCTCCCTATTATAGAGCCAGAGCAGAACAGTATCCAATCCTTACATTTTTCTCTGGTGGGAGATGGGTGCATTTTTATAGCTTATCATTTCAGGTGAAGATGCCTCCTTTGACAAGTGTAGTTTTATGGAGGAGGGGCAAGGGCTCAAAGCAGGAAATCTGTAAGGCTCTTGGTAAAAAGTCTTTTTACCAAGACTCCACCCATGTATACCAGCAACTTGGTGTTGCCAATTCTGGATTTCAGTTCACTCTTCACTTCTGAATTAGTCTTTGCTCCCCCGCCCCCAAATTTCCTTGAAATGTTACTTCTAAACCGGTGCTGTATTTAAAAAAAATACATTTCTTATATTTACTTAGTATGTACTTAGGAGTTTTGTAGTTTGAGGGCTTTTAGAATTTCTAGTTTACCATATTTCAAGAAATGGATCTGCATTCATGGGCAAAAGAAGGTGGATTTCAAAAAGCAGTAGAGTTTGTTATGGCAGTGATGAGGAATGTCTTGTGCTCTTATTTTCCTTCTAAATCACAAATCTTCGTATATGTTTGCATAAGAACTCTTCAATGATATTCCATTGATCTTGGGATAAATTCTAATTCTCTTAGCATGTCTTTTACAAATTTTCATTATCTGTCCTTTTTTTGCCCATCTTGTTCTCTTCTTTTTAAATATGATTTTATTGGGGTGCCTGGGTGGCTTAGTGGGTTAAAGCCTCTGCCTTTGACTTGGGTCATGATCCCGGGATCCTGGGATCCCGCCAGAGTCGGGCTCTCTGCTCAGTGGGGACCCTGCTTCCCCGCCTGCCTCTCTGCCTACTTGTGGTCTCTGTCTTTCAAGTAAATAAATAAAATAAAATTTTAAAAAGATTTTACTTATTTATTTGAGAGAGCGCGAGAGAGCGCGCGCACACGTGCGCGCGCACAAGCGGGGGGGGGGGGGGGGGGGACAAAGGGGCACTGAGCCTGACATGGGGTTTGATCCGAGGACCCTGGGATCTCAACTTGAGCAGAAGGCAGACGCCTAACTGACTGAGCCACCTAGGCAGCCCAATCCAGTTCTCTCCTTCTCATGTGGCTTTCTTGTGCAGCTAAAATGAACTTCCTTAATTTCTTCAAGTTTCACCCCCCGCCTTTTTATTATTTTGATTCCTCTGCTTGGAGCTCAGGTTTTTTCTCTATCTCTTCCCTTTACCCCAACCCCTTTGATTATTGTCTAATTTTTAAGCTTCAATTTAAGCTTCACTTTTTGCAGGGAGCTTCTCTTGGTACTTCCCTACCCCACCCCACTCCAGTATGCATTCCGATTACATCCTCCTCTAGTGTCCAGTACTTTCTGTTTTCTTTATTGTGTCAGAAAAATCAAGTTTATATGTACTTAGTAATATATTGGTCATTTTTGCCAGGATACTAGGCACCCAAATTATTCCCTCACTATTGATTCTCTATATCCTAGCATGCTGTCATATTTTCAGCAGTTAGTAAATATTTATAGAGATTTATTTTATTTTATATAGAGAAAAAACAAGTGAAAGAGCACAAGCAGGGAGAACACCAGAGGGAGAGGGAGAAATAGGCTCCATGCTGAGCAGGGAGCCCGGTGTGGGGCTCGATCTCAGGATGCTGGGGTCATGATCTGAGCCAAAGGCAGACATTTAACTGACTGAGCCACCCAGGCACCCCAGCAGAATATTTCAAATTAAAATTTCTATGATTATAATTACTATTTTTAGTGACCATCATTTATGTTCCAGTACTGGGTAGAAATTATAAGCATTGTGATATTAAAAGTAAACTTTTGGTGTTATTTATGAGACCCTTTCAGAAATAGAAAATGACCATGTCCTGTAATCTTAATTACCTACTTTGTGAGGCTGTGTATTCAGATCTGTCATTGAAAATGGAGAACATTTTGACTATAAAGTTTACTTTCAAGCCATATATCAAACAGTCCATTTTGTTGAGAGTCCATGATGACAAGACTGGCACAAAGGTCATTAGGGTCACTGATACATTCCCCTATGGTTGTGCCATGTTTGTTAGCATGAAGACTGGGAAACACCTTGGCATTTTTCAGAGTAGTCTTTCATCTAGGCATAGACATCACACCACACTTAGGAGCTGTTGAGTTACCAGATGGCAAATAAGGGTAGAGAAAAGTCCAGAGAGACATTGTGGAGAGTATGGCTCCAGGTAATGCTGGGCACACCAAAGTAGATGGGCATGGGCCTTCACTGAAGAAACATATACACAAAAATGCACATATAGAAGCATACCAATAATTGAGTATGTTTAAGGATACAAATGGGAGTTAATATGATTATCAGTAAGTCAGATGTGCCATTAGGGCAGTTTGTGCTGCTATCAGGTAAGGGAGGTGAAGTTCAAGGTAGGCTGAGTGATGATGAATTTCTTATTCTAAAATAGGGCTAAGGCTATTTTTAGGGATTAACAGTTCCAGCACAGTCAGATATTCTTGATTTTAGACCAGATATCTGGCTTAGGTATTTAGGTTTTAGGTTGGATTTCTGGCTTATTTATGATCTTGGAGTTGAGATATACAAAGAACAACGATTACTGTTTTTATCACCATTTAACTATGTAATTGTGCAGAGTTGTTCTAAGCTGTGGCAGTTAGTTCCATTTGTTATTTTGTGATATATCCCCACCTTCCTAGTAAAGACATCCCACATTAAATGTGGTTCTTGGGGTTTCATTACTCACATGGAGTGAATCTTTGTATTCTCTTAGGCTGAGCTCCTTTAAGAATTACATGAGCAGGGCGAAGAGCCAACATTTAGAGTTCTTCTGGGTCTCCAAGGAAGCCGTGATCATTTAGGTCCATCAATCTCAATCTCAAGCATCTGACAAAATTTTTAAAGTGAAATTTGAATCTGGAGAATATATTATGCCATCAGGAATCACTAAAATTAGGCAGTCTTTTTCAGGAGATACGTACAAAGGACTGGGTGATGTCAAGGATTGGGTAATAGAACCAATAAGAACCAAAGATCTCTGGAATCATTGAAGGTTTTCATTGCTAAGTGCATTACTATAATACTAATTTTTTTATCAGGAATGTTTGGATTCCCTTAAGGAAGTAGATATAACATTCAACTCTAGGACAGTCAAGCACATCTTGCTTAGATCTTATATACAAATGATACTGTTACAAATGGCCCAGGATAAACATGCTAAAATGGTTTTCTGAGTTGGGAATACATGAGCATATTAAGTTGATTAAGTTGCCATTCAGATAATTCCTTGGCCCAGAATCCTTTGTGGGTTTTGTGTGTGTGTGTGTGTGTTTGTGTGTGCGCGTGTGCACGCATGTACATGCATGTGCATACATGTGTTTTTTTAAAGATTTTATTTATTTATTTGACAGAGGGAGATCACAAGTAGGCAGAGAAGCAGGCAGAAAGAGAGGAGGAAGCAGGCTCCCTGCTGAGCAGAGAGCCCGATGTGGGGCTTGATCCCAGGACCCTGGGATCATGACCTGGGATCATGACCTGAGCCGAAGGCAGAGGCTTTAACCCACTGAGCCACCCAGGTGCCCCATACATGTGTTTTGATAGAGTGGGAACAACTCTTGGGTAATTGTGGGTATAATTCATAGGCCAAAAGTCCTCAATACACAGTTTAGTGTTCCAGTGTAATTTTGTAAAGCATATTATTTGCACATAATGAACCCCGAGATACAGCAGCTCATGGAAAAACAGTATTGGAAGGATTCTGGCAGAGCTTTCAGAGTTTAAGGCAGAGTAAAACATTAGCTTCAGAAAGACAAAGAGTGAAGACAATTCTGGGGTCCAGAGGTACTGAGTCGGCGGCCTGAAAGCCATCAGGATGGTTTTGTTTGAGCTGTTAAATCTGTCATCTTGGTCTTCTCTGTATTTTGGCATGCACATGAGCTTTTTATGTATAGGGCAGGAGAGAGCAATTTCTTGGGTTCCTTGCAATTTATTCATTCATTAGGTATCAAAAACTCTTTACCCATCTCCTGCTCCAGTTATTAAAAATCCTAGGGAAGGGTTTAGATTGATCATGTATGGGTCATGTGCCTATTCCAAAGAGATGGAGGTCAGATCTCATATGAAATATATGGTTTTTTGGGGTACCTGGGTGGTTCAGTCAGTTAAGTGTCTGCCTTTGCTCAGGTCATGATCTCAGGGTACTGACATCGAGCCCCATGTCAAGCTCCCAGCTCAGTGGGTAGTGTGCTTCTCCCTCTCCCTCTTCTGCTCTCCCTGCTTGTGCTCTCTCATTCCCACTCTCTCTCTCTCTCAAATAAATAATATCTGAACAAAAAGAAACAATTTTTTTTTGTTTTTATTTATTTATTTTTTAAATTTACTTTTACTCTGTGACCTTCCCCCTTCTCGCTAGCCCAGGCTGCTAAACATGATTCATACATCATTTGGGGGGGGGGGGGCTTAGTTTTCCCTGGAACATGGAAAAAATGGTATGAATTCTTACTTTTAAACTTAGACAAAAAGCCATGATCCAGACATCAGACTACATTGTAGGAGAACATTTGCTAAATCAGTTTTTATAGCTACAGTACAAAGGGGAGAGAAGAGTTGGAGAAGACAGCAGTGTAGGAGAATGAATGGCTTGGGCCACTGAGAAGGACCCTTACGCTTTGGATCTCATTCTGGGATTAGTTCAAAGCTGGGTGGTAAAAACTTGAAGACCCCTCCACCCCACTGGATTTGAAGATGGGAGATTAGAGGGGACTTAGGATTCATCTTCCACCTGGTTGCCTGAGTAGCAGAATGGCACACCCCTCTGATATCCACAATGTGAAAAAGTAGAACAGGCATAACCATATCAGATGCCTGGGCAGAAGAGTGTACAGTAGGCTCCTTAAATGAAGTAAGCCTTTTTACTGTAAGTGCTTCTGCTTCTCCAGAAGCAGATCTGAGGCAGAGTTTGGGATACAAGATTTTTTTTTTAGGGGTTTAATATCTTTGAAGGGAAGGGGGAAAGAAACAGGACAGGACAGAAGTCTAGCTGTGATACAGCCTGGACCAACCTCAAGGGAAACTTTGAAGCAAGAATAGCCAATCAGAATTTTTTGGCTTGGCTGAAATGGCTGGTCTGTGGGCCCTGATCTTGCTTTTCTTTGGTATGAGCCACCCAGCAATGTGTATGAGCACAGGCAAGACAGCACACTGCTGGTGAGGCAGACGAAGAGGTGGCTGGCAGCGAGAGGTGGTCTGCTAACCACACTTCCTACAACTGGAGTCCAAACTGTTCTTTGAAAGGAGATTTGGGGATGCATCTTTGGTCTACACATGTCCTCATGCAATATGGGAAGCAGCCATTATTTTCTTTTTGTGGCTGAGAAAGATGAAGACCTAGAGGATCTTGTGGTGATGACAGCAGTCCAGAGCAGAAAACAACCATGGCTTATGTGGTTGTTGATTCAGTGAGAAGGCAGAATCCCTCAGCAGTCGCCAGTATAGTGAAAAGAACATACCGGTAGACCCACCAGGATTTTGAACTTTAATAGATGAGAAAATAAAACAGATTTCTATTTCCTACCTCTACCTTCAGCCTCCTACCTCCATGTCATGTGTTGTGTAGGCCTTCTGGAATCTGTCACTGAAAGAAAGGGTCTAAAATAACTTACTCACTTGAAATTGAATTATTATGTTTTTTCCATCGGTAAAATGTTGATTCAAAATGGAGAAGAAAATGAGTTAATAGAGAAACAGAAAATTTAACTTGCATATGCAGGAACATGGCCTTGAAAATTCATGACCACCTCAAAGTAATTGAAATAAAACTAACTTTTGCTATTTGCTTTTTCAGGAGAATATAGATAGTTCTCAAAGTCTTTGATTAAACTGGGCCAACTGTAGGGCTGCCTTCAAAAGTTTTATAATTTTCAGGTCTTATATCCTTATTTGACAAAAGTGAAACTCACTCTTGTGTTGTTATTTGAATCCATGCCCACCTCTTAGTCCTTTCCCTTTGTATTCTGTCATTCTGGAACATTCTTCAGCATCATTCTATTCCTCTGTTTCATTTGTCCTTTGTTGAGATATCACCTCCCAAAACCTTTCATGGCTAACTTAAAGTATTTCCTTAACATGCTATAATTTTCTTGAACTGTATATCACTATCTGAGATTATATTCTATGTTTATTTGTATGGTTATTGGCTATCTCCTCACAACAAAGGAAACTGTAAGAGCAGGACATTCTTTATATCCCTAGTTCCCAACACTTGGTAGAAGCTCTATGAATATTTTTTGAACGAATGAATCAATGGTACATAAAGATTTACCAATTCTAGAAATTCATTTAAATTGCTTCTAATGGGAAAAATGATACAAATTACTTTTCCTTACATATCTTACCATATAAAATACTTCTGCACCCATTTCAAATAATGCTTCTGAAAGGAATTTTAAAATATCAAGACAATAAAGGGGTCTCATTTTAAACTTTTCAAGCAGTATTAAATTGGAACTTCTAATATGTGTTTTTCTAGATTATTAAATTAGAATGAAATATTGTCAAATGCATTATTGGACTATTAGTGTTAATTATATATTTTTATTATGATACTTAATGCCATAGCAAGATCACATTTTGTTAAACAGAGGTGAGGCACTTTTGAGTGTAGCTCAATGTGGATATCCTCAGAAAAATAGCATTGGGGCCAAAAGTAAAAGTAGAGGAGGGAGACAAGATGGCGGGGAACTAGGAGGAGGCTCTGGTTCAACCTGTCCCCTAAAGTGAGCTGATTACCTACCAAGGAACTC
>PISX010027343.1:0-23112 GCA_004024625.1 Mellivora capensis | reverse complement strand
GACCCTCAACTCTATGGTCAACTAATCTTCGATAAAGCAGGAAAGAATGTCCAGTGGAAAAAAGACAGCCTCTTCAATAAATGGTGTTGGGAAAATTGGACAGCCACTTGCAGAAAAATGAAATTGGACCATTTCCTTACACCACACATGAAAATAGACTCAAAATGGATGAAGGACCTCAATGTGAGAAAGGAATCCACCAAAATTCTTGAGGAGAACACAGGCAGCAACCTCTTTGACTTCAGCCACAGCAACTTCTTCCTAGAAGCATCACCAAAGGCAAGGGAAGCAAGGGCAAAAATGAACTATTGGGATTTCATCAAGATCAAAAGCTTTTGCACAGCAAAGGAAACAGTTAACAAAACCAAAAGACAACTGACAGAATGGGAGAAGATATTTGCAAACAACATATCAGATAAATGACTAGTGTCCAAAATCTATAAAGAACTTTTCAAACGCAACACCCAAAGAACAAATAATCCAATCAAGAAATGGGCAGAGGACATGAACAGACATTTCTGCAAAGAAGACATTCAGATGGCCAACAGACACATGAAAAAGTGTCCCACATCACTCGGCATCAGGGAAATACAAATCAAAACCTCAATAAGATACCACCTCACACCAGTCAGAATGGCTAAAATTAACAAGTCAGGAAATGACAGATGCTGGCGAGGATGCGGAGAAAGGGGAACCCTCCAACACTGTTGGTGGGAATGCAAGCAGGTGCAACCACTCTGCAAAACAGTATGGAGGTTCCTCAAAAAGTTGAAAATAGAACTACCCTATGACCCAGCAATTGCTCTACTGGGTATTTACTCTAAAGATACAAACATAGTGACCCGAAGGGGCACATGCACCCGAATGTTTATAGCAGCAATGTCTACAATAGCCAAAGTATGGAAAGAACCTAGATGCCCATCAGCAGATGAATGGATAAAGAAGATGTGGTATATATACACGATGGAATACTATGCAGCCATCAAAAGAAATGAAATCTTGCCATTCGCAACGACGTGGATGGAACTAGAGGGTATCATGCTTATGAAATAAGTCAATCGGAGAAAGACAACTATCATATGATCTCCCTGATATGAGGAAGTGGAGATGCAACATGGGGGCTTTGGGGGGTAGGAAAAGAATAAATGATACAAGATGGGATCGGGAGGGAGACAAACCATAAGTGACTTTTAATCTCACAAAACAAACTGAGGGTTGCTGGGGGGAGGGGGGTTGGAGAGGGGGTTGGGGTTATGGACATTAGGGAGGGTATGTGCTATGGTGAGTGCTGTGAAGTGTGTAAACTTGGTGATTCACAGACCTGTACCCTTGTGGATAAAGATACATTATATGTTTATAAAAATTTTTTTAAAAATTAAATTAAAAAAATATATTAGAATTTTAAAAAGTAATAAAAAAAATTCACAGCAATGAAAGGGTTTGTACAAGTTTGATTTCCTTAAGTGGTCCCTAATATATTATCTAGTGCTTGACATTGAAAGTCACAGCATTTTGGAACTAATACAGAGTACATACTGTTGAGACAGTCCACTTGAGCAAGCCACTTGAGATGATATTCAAAAAGAGTATTTTAGCATCAAGGAAAAAAATTTCTCATCTTTCATTTGAAAAAAAAAAATTGTTAGAGCAGGTTCCCCCTCAAGAGCCAGCACACTCCAGTGCCAAAAAGCAGAATGTTCGACTTGCTGCTCAATTAATAACAAATATGAGAAAAGACATACACACTTTGGTGTGGTTAGCTAGGACTTAGAATCCTCACCATTTCTTTCAACTCAAGAGTAGGTGGCAGAGCATCAGGGCCACCTCATTGCACAATCTGGGGGGTTAATACTACCACTGTCTTCCTCTACCATGTCCACACCATTTCTTAGAGTTGTTTCAGCCAGGTCTCTTTGAATCAAGCAATGTGTGAAAAGATACTGGGTTTGAGGTCTTTTATTTACATGAGAAGTCAAACCCTCCCAAATCTAGCAACCTTCTGCAGCCTGCACACAAACCACAAAAGAATACCAAACTGCGTGAGAAATGTCTTCTCCTGTTGCAGGGGCTTAGAGCAATTAAATGGAACAAGACATTGTCTTGCACTTTACCCTAATATACATTCTCCATAAAAGCTAAAAGTTGATCCATATTCAGCATGTAAATAATTCTTCCTATAATAAAGTAATAGCAATGTCTCTCCATTGTGCATTATCATGAACAAGAGGTCCAAAAGTGTCATTGGATGAGACAATCTTGCTGAAGCCTCATCCTGAGTCCTTCCAGGGCATAATATTTTTTATTAACTTGAGACCAGTCTTGTCATGGTCTTGGCCACAATATGATTAAGTTGTTTTGCTTCAAGGAGTACGAATTTGGATGATACTTCAAGATCTTTTGTCTCTTCACTGCCTTAACTAATTCCCCCAATTTTGTATTGGAAAGCATTATTTTGTTCTTGTTCAGAGAAGCTCAAGTGCTTAACAGGGATACCACTAAGTTTTGTTTAAAAATTAAGTGAATACATTGTTGACTTTATGTTCCTATTCTACACATTTTCAAAATAAATACTACCCTGGGTGCTAGGGAGTAATGCACTCTAACATTCCGATATGTGTTCATTCATTCATTTGTGTATTCATTCATTCATCTTGAAAGTCAAGATTCTTTAGGTATAATTTGCTTATGGTAAGATATACTCTCAGATATTCATTTTGATTCTTCCTGTGCATACATTTGGGGGACAGGCTGTCAAAAACATATCACATTAGCATACATAGCCACTTTTCTCAACATATACATATTCACATTTATACCCAAATCTTATTCCTTGTTTATAACATTCTTTTGAGGTGTAGTAATGGTACACCTACTTTTTAAAGTGTTCTCTCTATATTTTTATTTTTTTTTATTATTAGTTCCAGGGGTAGAATTTAGTGACTCATGTACACCTATTTTTATCACTAACTTCACATTCAGCAAATCATTTTTGAGAGCCACTTTTCTATTGATAAGAATTGTAGATATAAAACCATATAGTGCTGATGAAAAATGAGATTTCAGGAAATGTAAACACTAATGAGGTGAAAAAAAACTACAAAAAAAAAGTGAACAGTAGCAGAAACAATCTTTAGAAATATAATGGAATCCCTGTGCAAACCACACTTATTTTTACAGTTCAAGTTGGTGAAGAAATATGAATAAGTTTTGGTCGATTTTTCCTTGGTAACTCTCAAGTCCCTTCTAACTGACAATGAGAGAGCACTTAAAGAAACACAGCCTTGAAGTGTCTACCATGATGCTGAACAAATGAATGAATGAACTGAATTGAAAGATTTGGGGAAATAAGTCTCCAGGTTAATTCATGTGATAGTCCCAATGAATACACATAATCTCTTTCTACCAAAGACTAAGAATTTTCTATCCAAATAGAAGAAGTTACCTGAAACTCAACAAAGGCCAACACATACCAGTAGAGAGCTACCATCAGGGATTCAAGTGTGGGAAAGGAGAAACACCTATTCTGAGCTTTTTATTTAGGTAGTTGTTAAGAAACTCTCCCTATCATTCTTAAAGATAGAGTAAAACAGCAAAAGGAACGGTTACTTGGGCAAGAACATATATATCCTTTTTGCCTTAAGTGACTGATAATGGTCCCTATGAATTCTTGATGTCAGGTCACAAAATCTACTGGACTTTTTGAACAATGATGCTGGGTCCTTTAACATGTGTCATCCATTTGTGGGAATATCAGGTTTCCTTCATGACCTTGAGTTTCTTCTTTTCATCTGATTACAGTTTGCAAAATACTGATTTACACTTTTTTTTTTATTAGCAATACTCATGGTCTGTGATTATTTGGGAAGACAAAGGCATATAAAAATATTTATACCTAATTTCACAATTTTGTGCATTCTATTTGATTTGGGATTTCAGCATCCCCACTCTGTTGATTTAACCTCTACACAAGTGAGGAGGTTAGTTTTGTTCCATCACCAAAAGTCAGCCTCCCCAGTTTGCCCCTAAAGCAGCTTTCTAAGTCCTTAACCTTCACTTTAGAAGACTTAGACTGGCATCATTATGGAATGATTTCACCTGCAAATAGTGGAAAACTGAATTCACTGTGGCTAAAGGAAACGGACGTTACCTACGTAGGTGGTAACGGAGGTCACTTCAGTGGGTCCATATTCCTGGAGCTTCCTGCCCTGTGATTCTCTTGGCCTCAAGGTTACAACTTGAGACTCCTGCACCTCCAGAAAAACATCACAGTTTGTCCAGTTGCACGTGCCTCTTTGTAAGGAAATCAAGAGCTTTCCCATACCCCCACATGCAGCCTCTCTCTGTTGACTTCCACCTCTAACTCTTTGCCCCAGATTGTGTTACATGGCCAGCCTTGATGCAAAGGATGCTGGGGAAAAAGTGCTTAGCTTTCCAGTCTCTTAGGAGAGGAAGGTCAGGGAGAAGGTGCCCGCCTGGGAGTGGATGTTTGGAGAGGCAAAGTACAATGACTACCATGATGTCTACCATGATTATGCTGTTCTAGGAAAAGAAGAGGAGAGGAAGAGAGAGGAGAGGAAAGGAGAGGAGAGGAGAGGAGAGGAAGGGGAGGGGAGGGGAGGAGAAGAGGGGAGGGGAGGGGAGAGGGATGGGGAGGGGAGAGGGATGGGGAGGGGAGGGGGAGAGAGAGAAGAGGGGAGAGGGAAGGGGAGTCGGAGGGTGCTCTGATAATATTGGGACTTTGGGAAAGCTATTTTGTGTAATTATGGGTCCTTTAACATGTGTCATCCATTTGTAGGAATATCAGGTTTGTTATGTCTCAGTTTTTTATGTATTTATGTCTCCGTTTTCTCATCTGTGAAATGGAGATAGTCATATTCACTATCCCTTAGACGTGCTCTGAAAATGAAAGATGATTTATGCGAAGAGTTAAGCCCAACACCTGGCACATCATAGCCACTCAGGGCCGCTACTGCTGCCCCACTGCTACTCCTCCTCCCGTTAACAATATTGGTAGCCATCATATTACTCTACATGAAAATATTTCCACTTAGATAAGACACACCCTAAACAATAAAATATATAGAGTTTTATAAATCCCCTTCCCTCTATCTCCTCCCTCTAAATCATTTGTTGGCAGGCTATTATTGCAAACATTTAAAGAATTGTTTGTGGCCTTGGGATTTCATTCATTTACTAGATCAACGATGATTTATTGAACACCTGCCACGTGCCAGGCACTCTGCTGAATACTGAGGGTATGGTGGTGACCAAAAATAGAGTCCCTGTCCAATCTAATGGGTGAGAAATAGGTTAAATAAATCCTCATAAACATGAAAGCATAATAAAGAATGCAGACAATTCTAAACGCGGGGAGGTTTTCCTCTTTTAAGAACATTAACGCTTTTAAAAAGTCCAGAAGTTGCACAATTTTCAGACAACTCCAAAAGTCACTCTGAAACTCTGTAGCAACTTGAAACTCTGCCTGCATTTACATTAAGGGCATTTTGAAAATTAATTCTGTACCTTGTTAGGAATGTATCTCTTTGTATGAGAACTATGTTTCCTGCAACTGAAAATTACTGTAAGATGTTGGCTGCCCTGGAATGGAACCACCGACCGTATGAAATCATTTTGTGGTTTGATACTTCATTATTAGCCAAAGGAGTCTCCACCACCACCACCACCCCCAACTTTATGCCACTGCAAACAGCAATTAGTTCAAGTAGAAAAGATTACAGCCAGGTGCACTGTTTGAAGTTTTTGGGGGGTTTTCTCTTTTAGTTGTGGTGAGGGTGGGAGTGTGGGGGATGTCAGGAGGAGAAACCTCTTTTGTTAAGTATTTGCAGTCTGTGGGCATCTTGGTAATTCAACAGGCATCTGTGGAATTTTAGGGCATTGGGACCTTTTGTATTTAACCATCAAGCTCTAACCTCAAGGGCGTTTGCTGTGGGTTGAAATGGGAGCTGGGAGGCTTATTCACTGATGTGCAAAATGACATGATCCTCTTAAGGGTTAGAATGAGTTTCATTAAGATGAAAGGCAAGGACATGGTAGAGCTTAATATTTATAAAGGAATCCAAGAGATATTTATTAGAATTGAATTATCTTTTTATGAATACATAACATGATACATACATGAATACATAACAGATAAAGTATGTTTGCAAGATGGCTCTTTTTTAACTCAGAAAAGCAGAGGCACAAATACCTGTGATCTCTTTCTGTTTGTTGTTGTTGTTTTTTTAATCATTCTTTAGAATTCTTGGTGTAAAATTTACATACAGTTGAAAATTAGAATTGAATTAGAAGAAATACATTGAGTGATATGATGGAGTCCCCCCTTCAAGGATTCTAAAATTCTCTCAGGATGTATTACTTATTTCATTGGTCCTGCAAACTTCCCAGGCAGGACAGAGTGACCCGGGAGTATTGAATTGTGAGTACAGAATGAAAAAAGTGTTCAGTAGCCTCCGAATGGCCCCATGCTGAGCTAATCCTGAGAACCTCGGTTTTCATATTCATTAACTAATGGAAACATCAGCAGTCCTGCCTTGGTTTCAGAGCATCAGGAGGACAAAAGGAAACAAAGAAAGGGTTGGCATTTCTCTAAAGCAAAACTCCTACTATACAGATACCAAGAGAACAATAACATTAGACCTTTTTCTCTGGGCTGAAATCTTTGGGGACAAGGTCTTACTGGCTTCTTGTCCAACCACAAATCTTGATCACATTTTAAAAAATGCATAAAAGAAGGTAGAAGGGGAAAAATGATCTCAAGAAGTGTTTAGAAAAGTATAAAATCTGTTAACTCCCACATTGGTGGAAAAGCATGAATTCATTCAAAACAGAGGGTCAGCTTTGTAAGAATAGCAGGATTTGCAGCCAGACAGTCCCCGGGTTCAAAGCCAACTCTGCTACCTCAATTTCTTCATTTGTAAAGTGGGACTAATACCTAACTCATGGGGATAATGTGAAGGTTAATTAAAATATTCTCTGTTAAACACCCATACTCATCAGGACCAGGTCAACCTGCCTATAGCAGAAAATCCAAAACAGGAACACTTAAACTGCCAGGGATTTATTTCCACATGTCCAAGATGTTGGGAGAGAGCTGACTACAGCTGATAATGCTGGTACCATAACATCACAGGGATCAAGAATCCTATCTTTAGCTCTGTTGTTTCAGAGATAGATTACGTCTTCAAGGTAATCTCTATGTTAAGTGTCAGGAATGGGGAAAAGGACTCTCCTCAAATGTCTGTTCACCTTTTAAGAAGCCCTTCTGGGGGGCACCTGAGTGGTTCAGTTGGCTAAGTGTTGTTTTTTTTTTAATCTTTTTTTTTTTTAAAGATTTTATTTATTTATTTGACAGACAGAAATCACAAATAGGCAGAGAGGCAGGCACAGAGAGAGAGAGGGGGAGACAGGCTCCCCGCTGAGCAGAGAGCCCGATGCGGGGCTCGATCCCAGGACCCTGGGATCATGACCTGAGCCGAAGGCAGAGGCTTTAACCCACTGAGCCACCCAGGCGCCCCTGGCTAAGTGTTTTGATTTTGGCTCAGGTCATTATCTCAGGGTTGTGGGATCAAGCCCGCATTGCACTCCATGCTCCGTACAGCCTGCTTGAGACTCTCCCTCTGCCCCTCCCTCCTGCTCACTCTCTCTCTCTCACATAAATAAATCTTTTTTTTTTTTTTTTTAAGCCCTACTGGAAATCTTTCCCATCTTTGTTTTGGATCATTGACAAGACCTAGATTCTGTGGTCACATCCAAACCAAGGAAGACTGGGAATTAAAGACATCATTATCTCAATTAACTAAGGGTTCTGTCAGAAAGAAAGGAGAACTTGAGTATCAGTAGGTGAATGGCAGTCTCTCCCAGACTTCAGAATATCCAGAAAAGGGGAACCCTTCTAAATATGCTCCTCCCTTTATAACTAGTAAATTGACTATTTTTTTAATTAACTCCCCCACCCCTAAAAATTTCCCATATGTGCCCTTCCCTCTGTATCCCCCTGGTCATTGTTATGATCCAAGGCTTCACAATCCCTAACCTAACTCAGCAATTAATTTTCCCACAGCTTTCCCTGATCCTTCTCTCCCCTGTCCCTAATCTACTCCGAACACTGCTATCAGAGCATTTTTCCAAAAGGAAAGTGGAGTAATTTTTTCTTCCCCTTGGCTTAAAAATCCCCAAAGGATCCCCTAGGAGATCCTTTGGGACCTAAAGTTCCAGTAAACATCACAAATCCTTCCATTTGAAGAGGCTCACTTTCCCAGCCTCATCTATTCTTGCTTCCAACCTTACATTCCTGGTTTCATTAATAGTTGCCTCTTTCGCTCCCAAGGTCAGTGCCTAATCCATCAGCAAACCCTGCCACATGGCCTTCAGAGTATACCCTCACTCTACTTGTCACCTCAGCTGCTGCTGCCCTGTCTAAACCACCCTCACCTCCAGTCTGGAAGACTATGGTAGTCCCTCTTTTCATCTTGCTGCTTCTTCTTTTACCCCCTTCCCCCAGCTGTAAATAAGATCACATTATTTCTCTGAATGCCCATCTTCTGTGGAATCCAAAGAGCTCACCTGGAGTTTCCAGGGCCCCACACCCGTTATCCCCTGCTTCCCTCTCTAAGCTCCTCTAACTCACTTCTTTACAGCCAGATTGCTGTCCTTGATGTTCCTTTAACAAAGTCTGGAAAGCTTCTCTTCACTACCTTTGCATGTGCTGTTCTCCCTGCTATGCATTCTCTACCTCCCTTCTCTGCAACAACATAAGCATCGTAAGGGCACTGCCCTGGGTTCATCTCTATGCCCCCAGCACATAGAACATTGTCTAACACAAAGTAGGCACTCAATAAGTATTTGATGAACTAACAAATGAGATGCATGCTTTGCTCTTTCTGTTTGATGCCTTTATCTTAGCAATGTGGGAAAAGTTGGACCTGGTTGAGTTTGACTCCCAGTCTGTCTTTTGTGATAACCTTGGGCAAGTCATCTCTGAGGGCTGTTTCTACATTTATAAAATAGGAAATCTGGGGGTGCCTGGGTGGCTCAGTTGGTTAAGCGACTGCCTTTGACTTGGGTCAAGATTCCAGGGTCCTGGGAGTGAGCCCCACATCTGGCTCCCTGCTCGGTGGGGATCTTGCTTCTTCCTCTGCCCCTCCCCCCACTTAGGGTCTTTCTCTCTCTCTCAAACAAATAAATAAAATCTTTAAGGAAATAGAAAATCTGACAAATACTCCAAATTTCTGTGAGACTAAGTAATAGGTCAGTCTCTTCAGCTAGGAAATCTAGTTGATGCAGACAGTCCAGTGTTCCTTGTGACACCACTTTGGCAGTGTCTGAAATGTGTCACAAGAAATGTGACTTCTCTGCGGGCTGCCTGGAAACTTCTGGTTGTGAAAGCTACATGGCTGGCTCCAAGACTATACAATTAAGGTTTCTTATTCTCTAAGAATGGCATTCTCTTCTAGGAATGTGTCTTCGCAGGAAGGAATCTTCCAATTCACTCTTACTTTGAAATAAAAATAAAAATTATGAACAACATATTGGTAGGAAAACCACATATTTTTAATATTCTTCCCTGTGTCTTTATCTGAACTTTGTCCTTATTATGCCTTATGCCCTTGAATGGGAAGGAAGACAGCACTCATAGACTCTGTTCCTCTGTCAAAATTTTTCGCTCGGTTACTTCCTTCTGACTGACATCCATTCAGAAATTTCTGTCATGGATAGGATGATGATTGCAGTGATCATATGTCCTAGCTTACACCTGTCATCCCACTGCAATTATTAATAGAGCTCCTTTCACTCTCAAACACGTCCTAGTTTGGACAATAAATTATGTTGTCACCCAACTTACAATCCATATTTAAAAGCACATTTGACACGAATTTGAGACCCACTTGAGACCCATTCCATTTCTTTTTTTTTTCCTCTTGCTATCTTACTTAGATCTGATAATAGTCTTGAAACACTCTTTATAATTGCTACTTTGCTTACATTGCAAACTGAACTTAAGCATTGTTTTGTTCTAATACTAGGTAATGCTTCCATCCTGCTTTCCTCCAAATCCTTTTTCCAATATAATTCTTCTGATTAGCTCATTATGTACCTGTAGCAATATCAAATGGAAAAAAGTCTCATTCAAACAAATGTATGTTTCCTTACCTGATTTCTCCCACTCTGGGTAACCGAATCTTGACTCTGCTAGTTCGCTATGACCCGCCTGGCCTAGGAAGTAATCATGCACAGAGCTGTTCTGAGACTTTGAAGAATTGACAAAGAGGGTGACATATGTAGGAGGCATAGCTTCATGTGTCAACTTTAGTATTAATATCTTTATTTCAGTAAGACTAGCTTAGGTCAGCTTTAGCATGACAGGTACAGAGACTGACTTAACTCAAACAAGCATGGCATATCAGTGCCTCCCACTCACCATCTTAAAGATAAAGGGGAAAAATGGCTGCTAAAACACAAACAATGATACTTTCATGGGAAGGAGGGGTAGAATAGTTACAGAATAGGGATGGTGTTCTATTTAAGTGCAATTGCATTCCACTGGTTGTTTACATGATTTTTAGTGTGTGAGTGAGCAAAAATGAGTTCTCTGAATATTAAGACTCAGTTTTCTTAAATAATCGAAGATCTGATTAAACATAAGAAATGATTTTGGTAAGACAGAGTCCTTGTTTCCTAGACAGAAAACTTTAATGGTGAAGAAAAACTTTTGTTTATAATTCCTTCTTACGAGCAGAAAAATGGTTAAAAAATTTGCGGGGGGGGGCACCTGAATGGCTCAGTCGTCTGCCTTTGGCTCAGGTCACGATCCCAGGGTCCTAGAATTAAGCCTCGCATCAGGCTCACTGCTTGGCAGGAAGCCTGCTTCTCCTTCTCTTACTCCCCCTGTTTATGTTCCTTCTCTCGTTGTGTCTCTGTCAAATAAATAAAAATCTTTAAAAAAATTTTTTTGTCCACTGAACAAGGAAAAAACAACATTTTAACCTTGTGCCAATGTACTTTTGATATTAAAGCTCATTTTCTTAAATTTAGCCTCATCTTAGCCAGTACTGACCATACATGAAATTCCTTTCCAGAGACTCCTTTTCCGTTAGCCTTCTACAACTTTTTTCTTTACATTCAGATTTTGTTCTAAGCTTTTCCTCTTTAAATAACCAGTTTCACTTTAGGACAAAATTATTTTCCCCCCGCAACAAAAATGCTTTCCTTATGCTCTTTCTTACCATAAACACATATCTTATTTTCCTTGCATGGAGTTGTTTCCCTCATTACTTCCAGTAGTCTTAATTACATTTATTAAAATTCTTAACTCTTGGAAATCTTTTTTTTTAACTAATTTTTTTATGAAGTGTAGTTGACACATAATATTCCATTGGTTTCAGGTGTATTACATAGTGATTCAAGATCTCTATATATTCCGCTAAGCTCACCACAAGTGTAGCTGCCATCTGTCACCATAAAATGCTATTAAATCCACTGACTACATTCCTTATGCTGTACCTTTCATCCCCATGACTTATTTATTCTCCAACTTGGAAACCTGTATCTCCCACTCCTCTTCTGCTCACATGATGTTTAGAAAGGAGCCAGGCAGCTAAATCTGGCCTCAATCAGAAGAAAGACTATGATTGATTAGTGATGTCTGCCTTGAGCATAGGAAGGGAAAGTGACATATCAAGGTCCATGTATTAGGAAACCTTGTTCTGGGGCAAGGGATTCAGCAGAGATTAATGGCATATCAATTGGTGCTAGATTAATAGGTGCAACTCTCCATTATCAATGGCACAGCTACAGGCCCATGAGGACAAGTAACTTGCTAGAGTTCTCCAACTCAATCAATTAGTGGCTCAACCATTACTACTCAAGAATCTGGTCTGTTAGATGTTGGTCCATTAAAAGAAGAGGAAAAAAGAGAAAGGATGGTAAAGGCATATTTCCTCTTCCCAATTTTGCCCCAGGTTATCTCTTTATATAAGGAAATGAAAAGCAAAACAAGACAAAGCAACAAATAAAACAAAAGGTGAATGAGATTGGTTTTTAATGGGCCCTATAAATTTGTCCAAGTTCAAAAACCATGGGCAACAGATAGTTTCTTAACAAGGAAAGTTTCTCTTAAAACAGCTTGTTGATAGCTTTGTCATTGAATGCAATCAAGTTTTTTCTCCAGAGATGAACATCAGGACCATAGGAGTCACGCAGGATCCCGGGAAAATATGTCCTCTCTTTGGAATTTTCTGGGAGGCACTGGAATGAATTGTAACAGCTGTGAGTGGCTTTCAGAGGACTCCCTTCTCTCTTGCTGCTGAAATCAGTCGTGTGACTTGAGTGATTAAACTTATGCTTAAAAACAGATTGGTGTTAGCTTTGCCATTGAATGCAATTAGCCTCGTTCATGAATTTATTTTTTCTGTGTCTCTTGTTTCCTGGAAATTAACCACCTTCAGCTATGTGTGAATGATGGAGATAAGGGGAAATGCAGGAATGAGCACTTTCCTTGCCATTTGTGTTTACCCTCAAGTCTGATGTTTAGCAAAACCAACAGTAACAAACACAAGGTCGCTGAAGAAGAAAAGGGCTCCTGAGATAAAGCACCACATACACTGCGTGATTCACAGTAAAGAGCCCCAGCCCACCAAGAGCCCATGTGAGGACCACACTTAATTTGAATCAAGATTCATTTTCAGCCAGGCTCAAATGATCAATGCAATATTTTAATCTGGGGGAGAAATCCACATGGACTTTGTCTCCAGGCTTCAAAGTGCCACTCATACCTGACACTAACCTTACCAGCCCCTGTGTATCAGAGTTGTCCCCAACTCTATGCTACTTCATCTGTAGGAAATATTTGTCAATGGTGGGATTTCAGAATCAGTGAGATTTTCTTAGCCTTTTCTAATCATACCAGGTAACAAATGTTTATTTTGCCCTCCTATAGGACAAATTGTTCTTATTTGTAAAGTTACGAAAAATTGTCCTCCCTCCCATCATTAGGACACAATTCAAAGTGCTTTCTTCCTTTGGACTGTACTGGGGTATCTAGATTCCAAAACATACAGGGGCCAGGAGGTGAACAAAAACATGTGAATCGATGAGTGGCTGTGCAGATTAGTGGGGTCCAAGGAACTGGATAGTATCTGCTCCTTTAATGGCATTTGCATTTGCTTTTTTAAGCCACTGATTATCAAACAAAACACCTCATTTTGCAATCCTAGAACTTCCAGACCCAGTATTGAAGCTAACATTTATTGGGCACCTCCTGCGTGCCAGGCACTCCTTTGAGAAGTTCACCTATACTGAGTCACTTAATCATCACAAAATTGCTAAAATAATGACTTACTATTTCCCTTTCACAGAAACTAAAACCAAGACACAGAACACAAAACTAATCATGCAATCAATAAGTGGGAGGGGCAAGATTTGAGCCAAAGCTCTCAGTCTCTGGTTCCCACATGCTTAACCCAAGAGCAAGTACTAAAATTGCTATCTTTACCTTTTGCTGAGAGATTTTGGACCCAGATACCTTGAGCATGACACAGATGAAGAAGTAAATAAGCAGTTTGGAGTAAAAGGGAGCCCAGGAGAGATGGCTCCCCTCCCCCAAGCCAAACCAGAGGGCACTGTGTGGCCTCCATAGATGAAAATGACACAATTGAAAATAATGATCCTTTGTTGGTGTCTTTTGTGCCCTACCATGATAATATTAAATCTTAAAAGAGTTCCATTCCACTCACTCAGCTAGCTGGCATCCATCTGTTGATGGTTAATTCCAAACTAAAGCTCCATTTGGATATTAGAGGTGCCTCTTCAATTATTCAGACAGCATATGATGATTGTCCCTCAGCTATGCTATTGGTTGAGTGATTCATTGCCCTGGTGATGACCTACCTGGCTCCAGGCACCCAGCAGATGCTGTCTATTATCTTTTTAAAGGTGTACAGTACTAATGTATTCTTATAGGTCATCACCAATGTCAGAAACAAAACCAAGTAACAGGTGGTCATAGAAATCTCATTGGTTGTCCAACCTTCTCCTGAATATTTCTACCTAGATGCCTACTGCCACGTAAAACTCAGCCTGGTTCAAAATGAGCAATTTCTCTCTTTCCTCATTTCCAAACCCATTCTTCCTAGAGTATTTTTCATACAAATTAACAATTCTGCCATTTTGCTAGTCTACCTAATTGAACTACCTTATTCTTCCCCCTCTTCCTCAAATCTCACATCCAGTTGATCGCTGAATCTTGTAGTCTTGTTGATTTTTTTTCTGAAACAGCTCTCAGAGTTACCTCCCACCCTCTCTTCTATCACTGCCTTGTGTCAGCCTAGTTTTTTCCTACATGAGCTACTGAAGTTCCCTCTCCTTTTCTCTCCTTAACTCATCTGGCTTTCCCTCCCAGGACTCCCGACTCCAGTCTGAGTGACCTTCCCAACATGTAAGCACTCTTAACTTTATAATATCTATACTCCCATTGGCTCTGTCTCTTATAGTTCAGTGTCCTCAACAAGACCTTTCACTTCCACCTGCACCCGTTCCTCATCCAAGCCCATCACCCCAACCCAACACTACTCCTGAACTCTATCTACCTACCACCCAGCTATGACATACCTTCAGGAATCTGCACAGGCTCTCCTTATGTTTGGGATGTTTCTCCATTTGATAAACTGAATTTATCTTTCCAGACACAGATCAGTTCCCATCCTCTGTGAAGCCTCTACAGATTCCTTCAGGTGAATTTATTTACTCTTCCTTTTGGATCCCAAGCTCTGCAATCATCTCTCTCTATTACTCTCTTGAAATTAAAAGCTTTCAGGTCTGTTTTCTTTTTTCTTTTTTTTTTAAAGATTTTATTTATTTATTTGACAGAGATCACAAGTAGGCAGAGAGGCAGGCAGAGAGAGAGAGACAAGGAAGCAGGCTCCCTGCTGAGCAGAGAGCCTGATACAGGGCTTGATCCCAGGACCCTGGGATCATGACCTGAGCCGAAGGCAGAGGCTTTACCCACTGAGCCACCCAGGCGCCCCTCAGGTCTGTTTTCTTAAACAGAGGGTGGGATTGTAAATATAAAGGGCAATATCTAATGTACATTCACATCCATATTTAGCATTGTTGAATAAATTTATCGAACATTCATCATCTAACAAATACTTATAGAGTACCTGCCATTTGATAAGCATTGGACTAAATACTTGTGACACAATGTTGAACAGAACCAGATATGACCCCTGTCCTCATGAAGATTGCAGTCAATGGCAGAAACAGATATCAAGCAATCACAGTATCTGTAAAATTAAAGTTGCACTAAGCATTCTGAAGGAAGATCCATGGTATTACAAGAATGAGGTTTGACCTAGCCAAGGAAATCAGGGAAAGATCTGAGCTGAGTTATGCACTGTAAATAGCAGTTACTTAGATAAAGAAGTGAGAAAAGATTAAACGAGGGAACAGTGTGCGCAAAGGCCCTGTGTCAGAAAATACAGAAAATACAGAAAATACAGAAAATACAGAAAACTGGAAGACAGCTAGAGTGGCTGGGGTGAGCTTATGGGAAGAAGAGGCTGGACAAGTGGGCAGGGTCCACACCAAGCAGGGCTTTGTAATTCCTGTTGAAAAGCTTTATCTCTCTTAAAAGCAATGGGAAACTATGTAGCACTTAAGCCAGGGAGAGTTAAGATCATTTTGCATTCTGAGATCACTCTGGCTGCAGTGAGGAAGACAGATGGGCTGTGGGAACACCGAGCAGAAAATGAGGACAAAAGCCTAAATGAGAGAAGATGGTAACTTGGGCTAGTTAGAGAAGCAGTGGTGGAGAAGGAGAAGGTGGTCAGTTTGTGAGTTTTTTTAGGAGTTGAAAGTGACAGGATTTGTAGTGGATTCGATCTGTATGAAAAGACAAGAATCTAAGCAGGGAATGTTCCAGTTGTAATCAGCAGTACAAACTCAAGATTTTCAACACTACACTGTGGAGTTGGAAGCCATTTACTTCTTCTGATCTCAAGAATGTGGGAAGAGAAGCTGGGGAGGGGAAATTAGGATTCCAGCTCCCATCAACATCTGCAAGGTGAACAGTGAGAGAGCAGAGCAATCAGCAAAGGTAATAAAGATTTGCTTGGCTAACATGAGGATTGGTTCCGGGGGGCTGCTTGACACCAGAAGGCCACAGAAGATCAGAAGAGAAAGTGAGAAAATGAGAGTGCGTGTCCCAGTGAGGCTTGAGCTAAGCCTTGTGGGATGCACTGATTCCTGACAGGCACAGAGTTGGAGAAAGCATCCCGCAGGAGAACATGGGACCTGCATGATGTGAAGTGAAGGACCTGGTTGTTGAGGTGCCTCTCCTAATTCTCCTTTATTTTCTTTAGGCTAGGAAACAAGATAAGAAAGCTTGTTACAATCCCACTTAAATGATAATAAAACATTTACAGCTAGGGCATGTGTTAGTATAAAGATACAAAGACTTGGCCTCTTTGGAGGTCAGGTAATGGTTCTGCTTTGTCTTCCAAAACTTGAGGCTGTGGGCGGAAGGTCCGAGATTGCAGCTATGTTAAATCACAGGGGAGCCTTGGTAACGTTTGGAGAGTCTCCTCTCTTGCAAGCAGTGTACTAAGCTCTGGAACAAGATGAATAAGACATGGCAGCTACCTGGCAATCTATAAAATGTTTTGCAATCTATAAAATGCTATCAAGTAAGTTCAACTACAGTATTAGTGATACCGCTAAGCCTTTGAGTATGTAGTTAAAATAAAAATGAAAAATTCTAATTGGACAAAAACCAATATATATAAGACCAGTGTGTCTGAAAGCACAATCTCCCTGGATTAGAAGCATATGAATCACCAAGGAACCCTCCTAAAATCCAGATTTTTGCATCCAACTCAGCTTTTAGAATCAAACACCCTGAGGAGTAGAGTCTGAGAATCAACATTGTAAACAAGTTCTCCAGTGATTCTAATGCCCACTAAAAGCACCATTGAATTAAACCAGGAGTGAATCTGGATATTAGAAAATGAAGACTTTGTCTTCTACTTTTTGTACATTTTTTGGGAAAAATGCACAAATATTAAATGTCACCAAAACTAAAACCTTTGTGAATCCAGCTTCAAGGTAAAAATCCTTAAATAGTCAGTAACAAGGAATTCCAAGGTGAAAATTCTTTCCATCCACTGTTGACTACACATAAATAGTCTGTGTTCGTGTTTGCCAATGCTAATCGCAAGCCTTCAGATGTGATTTTTTATGCTGCCAAGTCTATCATATAAAATATAAGGCATAAATTACTTTTACGCGTGGCTTCTTACCAGTTTGGAGTATGTACATTTCAACCTCAGTGTGAAATCAGCATGGAGTTTGCGTCCATATGGCATTGGTACATATATAATTTGGAAAGGTACCTGTCACTTTGGGCTAAAAGAAGATACCAATGAAATTACACTTTGTTTCTCAGATTATGTCCTTACCGTTTCTCAGCTTAGCCGCATTAAATTTTTTAAAAAGTTGAATCCATTTTGCGAGGAAGAGCATACTCAAATTTTAGGTGAGGAAAAACCAAGTTAGAACTTGCCTAGGGATCTCCGTCCTATGTAGCTTGTAAATAGGAATATGAAGGGAGAGAGGCAGAGCTGGGCTTTAATATAAACAGGCAAAGAGGACCAGAGAAGGAGAAGACAAAACCTCCCAGGCTTACCTGAATATACATTGTGGGTTAATTCTTGGGTGGTAGAAATAAGTCTCCCCTAGCATTCAAGTTAAACCTTACAGAGAATAAGTAAAATTCCAAACAAATCTCAAAGCAACATACATAGAAAGAGCAGAAGTCACCTACAAATGTGGAACACAGATGTTTGAGCCTCAGAGAGAGGCCTGGGCTCCCGAAAACCTTGGAGCTCTGAAGATGCAGAGAGAGAGAAGTCCCAAGTACAAAGAAAGAACACGAACCCAGAGAAGTCTCCCTCCCAAACTCAAGTCGCAGAAAGGAAGTACAGGACTGATGGAGAAACTGCACCCCAGACTTTGAGCCTCCCCCTGCCTCTGTGAGGCCAGTCCAAGATTTAGATGATTTTTCCTTCCACGGGGTCATAACAGAATCCTTTACATACAATAAATGATGCAGAAAGGATGGTCTCATCATTGTTCCTCAAATAACCTGGTGGCCTTATCCTCACGAAGCCACAACTTCATTAAACTCTGTCACTTCATAAGGATAAAAATTAGCCAACCTCTAAGATGACAACTCATTCCCTGATCTATTTTTTTTCTTCAGATAGACTTTTAAAGTTCAAGGCCTTTGCTTTGGGGCAGGAGGGTCAGGGATGTGTGTATGTGTGCATGCTTGTGTTCCAGGGAGCTGGAGCAAAGGAGAAGCCCATAGTGTGTACCTGAAACAAAGCTTTGATCCACATCTTCCACTGCCCAGTAAAACAACTTGTAACCACAAAAGCATTTGGAGCACTGTCATCTGATCCAGCAGCCATGGGCCCCTTTTTCGCAGATAACCAAATACCTTCACAATGAGACCACTGCATTTGCTCAGAGGGGGAGGTCCCCTCATCACTCACCTACTGTCATTCCTTTCGGGGGCCCAGGATAGTCCAAGGGCCTTCACTGCAGGCTCTAATTGGCTTCAGCCTCTTGAGTAGGATATCTCAGGTGAAAGGGGAGCAAATGTGGTTTTTCATTTATGTTCCTTATCATGGGTCTATGGGGAGGGACTGAAAAGAGCCTAAGAGGCCCTTAAGAGCTTGCACTGAAGGTGGGGAGGGAAGGTGAGGGGAGGGAAAGCTGGGAAACTAGGAAATAAAAATCGTATCCAGTACGTTATTCAACTGTTTTATAACAAGTTGAAATTAGGCTCCTTCCAGATCTAAATGGATCCTCCCATCCTGTAATTAAATTGAGAAAATGAAGCCCTTTCAGGCCTTTTGTTGCCTTTGATCATTGTTTTTTGTTGTTGTTGTTGTTGCTGTTTTGTTTTTGTTTGTTTGTTTTGGGGTTTTTTGTGACTGAAGTGTAATCAGAGCTCCTTTTTCTGGGACATAAGCCCCACATGGGCAGCTGCCCGAGAGAGTGCCAGCTGTCCCCCATGTCAGCCTGTGAGGGCTGAGGGCCAGGCTGGGGCTGACATGGTCCCAGCAAAAGCAGACCCCAAGACATGTGCCTGTAGTGACAAGCCTCAATCTGTGTGCATTTTCTTCTGGCACATTTTTCCACGTGCTCCCTCCTTCTCAAGGACTCTCTGTGGGATCTGGTATTTCTCCCTGAAGGAAAAGGATGGGGGCATTTCATGAGAGTGCAGAAAACGGTCTCTCAAATCTCAAAGAAGGTGGCATATGAAAGCTCATTCTTTTAAATTTCTCTCCCTTTGGCCCATCAGTTTCTACTCCTCATACTGCCCCCTCTTGAAGGTGTAAAACATACACACACACACACACACAGGCGCGCGCGCGCACGTACTGAACACCATTGGGCATGAATACACAGTTGAAATCTCAGTGGGTTCTCCCAGGCTAAGGAGGCTCCATCACACTGGAAAGGTGAAATCTAATCATTAACACAACCCCCCTCCCCTTTTCCAGTGGGATTTGCTCCTGTTGATTCGCTAGAGCGCCCTCATGTGACACTCTATTGTAATACCACCAAAGACTTCGGAAACGCACAAGAATATGTTTCAACACTGTGTCGCCACAATTCAAAATACTACTCTTCTCTTTTCATCTCTACTTCTTAGCTGGACCCATGACCAGAGAACTACTGTGTGAGGTCCTGGAACAGCACCAGGACTTCACGATCCCCAAACGTGTGTCTAGGCAAAGCCTGGCAAGCCTCAGACTGGGGTTCTGAGTTAGGGCCCCAAATGCTCACTCTCAGCCTTGAGCTGAGAACACAGCTCTGACCAGCGCGGAGTGTAAGTCAGAGGAGGAGCAGCTTCGGGCAGATCTCCCTGCCTCCTCAGAGAAGTAGCCAGGAGAGACTGAGTTGACCTCTGGGCAAAGAATCTCATTAACCAATTAAAGCAGAAGAGTGCCTATTAACACAATGCTTCTCAAAGTGAGGGTCAGGGAACACCGTCACCAGAATGATGGCAAGGGTTATTAAAATCAGATTTCCAGGCCCCTCTCTGTAGCTGTTGAATCAAAATCTTTGCTCCGGGGACCCAAGAATCTGCATTTTCAATTTTTGAGTTGAGTTTTTTTTTTTTTTTAAGATTTTATTTATTTGACAGACAGAGGTTGCAAGTAGGCAGAGAGGCAGGCAGAGAGAGGAAGGGAAGCAGGCTCCCTGCTGAGCAGATAGCCCGATGCGGGGCTCGATCCCAGGACCCTGGGATCATGACCTGAGCCAAAGGCAGAGGCTTTAACCCACTGAGCCACCCAGGTGCCTCTCGAGTTGAGTTTTTAAGCACAGTAAAGTTTGAGCACCTTTCCTTATTTTTTGCACACCCTTCAGATTATATTTTAACCAAAAAACCTTTTAATTCCATAAACCAATGGGATGACTTCTGATACTGTGGCTGTACTAAAAATAAGTGGGAGAGGAGGAGTTTCCAGTGCCCCTTGATTTTTCCCACAGAAATAGCTGCTCATGTCATCAAAACAGAGTCTGCCTTCTCTGTTCCAGCCCTAGGAATGCACCCCAAGGGTAAAGCACAGATGGGTGGGGGGCTGGCTTCTGGGATAAAGAGTTCTACCTCTAGGACTTGGACATCCAGCTGGGAGGGGAGAAGGGCAATCAGAGACTCAATTGACCTCGAGAGGGCACCAACCCAGAAACTAGAGTACACATCTGTCATCACTTTCTAGGTGGGAAATCTTCATCAAGTTGCCCCTCTGTGCCTCAATTCCCTATGAGGAAAAGGAGGACTAATATCTGTGTCTGCCTCAATAGGTACATTATCATTATTATAATTAATTTCTAAGGGTCCTGAGATTGGTGTCCTCAGCGATCGGTGTTGTGAGCAACGGATATGAAGTTGCATAGAAGTCTCCCACAATCTGAGTCTGCATAAGCAAAAGCAAAAGCAAAAAATAGCTGTTCTTGTCAAATATATTAAATTAAGTCAAAATGTTAAATGAGATCTGAACTCCCCTCTCCTTCTTCATAGCCCCCACCATCCCTTCTCCTCTATTGTATCATATGAGGCTTCTTTCTGTTCCTTGAACCCAACAACCATGGCTGGTCCTCATGAGGAAACAGAGGCTGGTCCTGGATGTTTCCAGGTCAGGAAGATTGCAGGTAGGCACAGAGCTTTGAATGGTCATTGTAAGTGCCATCATTGGCAAGGGGTGGGATGAAGTGAAGAGGGTTCTGGAAGAAGGAAGCTTTCCTTTTAGCAGATACTCAAGAAGATCCAAGGCAGACCATGAATAGAGCAAAGAGAGCCTCAACTCTGGTCAGACATGTATGGCTTATTCCCAAGTCTGCCATATACTAGTTGAATGGCCTGAGTTTAATATTCTTCAACTCTAAGCCTCAGTTTTCTCATCTGTAAAATGACTCTGTATAATAATATTGGCCTTATAATTACTATGACAATTAATAGAAATAATGCATGTAAAGCAATTACCACTGTGTCTGGTGCATGTAAATGTTTTATTTATATCAATTATAATAAGAAATGATACTCCTTAGCATATGGCTTTAAGGTCTATACAAGGCCCGTCTCTTGATTTATTTTATATTTTCCCATTTATTCTCCATTCCATGCTTCCTCCTCCCTTATCCTCCTTCGTGAGTTATCATATATGTCCTTAGATTTTTGTATGGCTTCGAAAAACATATAGCTTTGTTGTGTATGTGTTAAATTTCAATATCCTTAAATGGTACTGTGCTATAAATCGCTTTCCACCTTTTGCACTCAACACTGAAAATTGTAGAACTATCGATATTATTGTTTGCCAATGGTTCTCAACTTTACAACATAGCAGAATCACTTGAGGAGCTTTTGAAAAATACCAGTATACCTGGATCTCAAATCCAGTGATTCTGATTTAATTTGTCTAGGATGGGGGCTGAGTCTCAGGTCATTCTAAAGTGCAGCCAAGATAGAAAACAACTGCTGTGCATAAAGCTAGCTCACTGGCAAAGACGACTCATGCAGCAAGAGGACAAGGGTCCCACCTTTTTTTGGCCACGGCAAATCCCTGCAGCAAAACCAAATAATAATGGTCTTAAGTTCAGTGGAAAATAGAAAAAGAAGAGAGGAAGAGGTAACTTGCTGCCTAAGGGGTATATAAAGAAGCCCAGAAGTCAACCTTACATCTCTGTCCCTTTATAAGAGTCCTAGAGCAATGAGTTCCTGATTTGGTCTCTGTGTATGTTTAATGCATCCAGTGCATGCACAATGATGTCAAGGCATCCAGCTTTTGAAGTATCGTGTTACATATGGCCCCCTAGAACACCAGAACTATCTTCACTTATTTTCTTTGGGAAGTCCCAACAGCACTAATAGATGGTTATCCCAATCATAATCACTAAACCCGCTATGAGTTGGGTTCTACATTCTTTCCATACTGAAGTATTATAGAAGATGCCCACTTACCTGGCATTACTTGGCACTTGTGGTTAGTTGGCTCATTGGAAAAAGCATGGCTAAAGCTGGGAATCATTACAAGGTGATGTATTATACATACATTAAGCATTTTATTTTAACCTAAACCATATCAATGTACATTCATGAACCAAACTCTTTATGTAAAGCCAAGGCATTTTCTTTGACCATAAGTTTTCTAATTGGAGTTCCAACATTATCTATAACATAAACTACATCCATAACATATATGTTAGGAATTCTAGTTTCTATTCTTTTAGAGAAGAATATAATTGCCTTTCCAAAGAAGTCAAGGTACACTCAACTCTATGGTCAACTAATCTTCGATAAAGCAGGAAAGAATGTCCAATGGAATAAAGACAGCCTCTTCAATAAATGGTGTTGGGAAAATTGGACAGCCACTTGCAGAAAAATGAAATTGGACCATTTCCTTACACCACACACGAAAATAGATTCAAAATGGATGAGGGACCTCAATGTGAGAAAGGAATCCATCAAAATCCTTGAGGAGAACGCAGGCAGCAACCTCTTTGACCTCAGCCGCAGCAACATCT
>PISX010027342.1:0-14143 GCA_004024625.1 Mellivora capensis | reverse complement strand
AGGGCTGCTTGAGCATCCTCATAACATGGCAGCTAGCTTATCCCCAAGTAAGTGATCCAAGACGAGAGAGAGAGAAAGGCAGAAGCCATAATACTGGTCTTTAGTGATGCAAATAAAGAAATCCTACAAGATCACTACTGCCTCCTTCTATTTATTAGAAGCAAGTCACTAAATCCAGCTCATACTCAAGGAGAAGAGGACTAGGCTCCAGCTTTTGAAAGAAGGGTCAAAGAATTTGTAGACATATTTTAAACCATCAACTGTAGCCTCCAAAATGTTGATATAAGGGTTTAAGGTGTCAGGAGTTCGTGAGTTCACTTCCTACAGCCTATTTTAGAGCTACTATGAAACCAACAGATTTTTTAAGAGCCCATGATAACAAGCATTTGGAAGAAGAAGTTCATAGTCCTACCAGTGCCATTTTCTCTTGGACAGAGTTTCGTAAGAGAAGCTTGTCACAGGAAATAGTTTAAGAGGACAGACCATCTAAAGGGTTCCCGCGTAGTACACGGAGGACGAGAGGAAGAAAACCAGAGAAGTCAGTGAGGAGTCAGCTGCACAGGGAGGCAGCAACAGCAGCCAGGGAAAGTAGAAAAATAGAACAGTAGCTCTCAGAGGACAAAGTCCATAAGCCCCGGGGGCTTTCCTCCAAGGGGACTTCTTTGCAAAAGACCAAGGCACAGCAGAGCCTGGCACTGAAGGAGTAGAAGGACAATTTCTAATTCAAATAGTTCTTTTCCTAGGTTTAATTGCCCAAGGATCCAACTACTTCTACTACCCTCCTCTGACAGCTAAGTGACTAAAAAGAAGATCACATCAACGAGCCCGACAGTCAGCTTATAACAAGCAGAAGAATCCAGATAGTGTCGAGAGAGGTAAGAACCAAGGATCACATTTTCTGGGAAACCCAAGCCTCAGCAGGAAAGCACCCTCCCCCACCCCAGCCCTGTAAGGGGGCAAGGAAGGACATGGAATACAGAATCTAAGCAAAGATTCTGACCCAAGTAAAGGAGGGAAACATAAAGTAGGTTTTTTCACAGGCAGATAGGAAAAAAAAGAAGAAGAAGAACATTGCTGATGGAACAGAGACTGAAAGCTGTAAGCGATCAGCTGTGAATCTGTGAAGTGTGACTCTGAAAGTTTTATGTAAATTCAAGACATTTAGAACTTGAGTTGGTGGCTTGCAGCTGAATTTGCCTGTGGAAGGCAATGACGGGATTCTGCTTGCTCTTTGCTTCTGCGATACTCTGGCCGGGCTATGTATCAGTATGGCAGTGGTTTCCAAAAGAAGGGGCTCCTTCCCACCACCCCAGCTCTCAGCGGGCTCCAGTAAGACTTCCCTGTACTGTGAGCTTAGAAGTGTACCGTCTTCCTCCTGCTGCTAATCCCTGAGAGTCTCGGCAACCCACGGGGTACCTTGAATTTGGCAGACAACTTTGTAAACTGTAAAGTTCCCTCAAAAATCTCCATACTCAAAGCTGTTACCTGCTGGGAACCTGACCCATACAATAAGCATATTTGCCCAATTTTGCTTATTTTAAGTAGTTTTAGTTTTTTCTGTTTCTTACACTTTTCCCGACCTATTTTTAGCCTCTGACTTTGCTTCTCAGGACATATCTACTTACTTCTTCATTGATCTTTTTTACATTATCAGTTCTTATACTGAATAAATGTGGCCTCAATCACTGAACTATCGACATTTAAATAATCTTATTTAATACTGTTTCAGTTGTTATTCCTTCTATTCTCTTAGAACTGCTTTGGGTACTGAAAGTAATGTGGCAATGAGAAAGCATGAAAACCATAATGGATATGGTATAAAAATAGTTTTTCAATCGTGTAGCCACTTATAAGCATACCCTTAAAGAAAAGAGCCCCATTATTCAAAATATTAGTAATGGGAAAAGCCACTGCTTTCTCATTTTGTAGCCACCAAATTGGCATCATACATATTCTATTTCATCAAAACTAAAAAAAGACTTTTTAAGGAATGACCAATTAACATATAGAGAGGAACAAAAAAGCTGCAGGCTATTGCATTAAGCATCGTACAGCGAGTCAATAGAACTTTTCCGTTTTAACATGTATATAAAATGTTGCGCTCTCCTAGGGGAAAAAAAATTCTCAGCTAGCTCAAGTGTATTTTCTTGGGTAGCTCTGTTATTCTCCATGTCCCTATTTTCCACTTGCAAATAGCTCTTCTAAAAATGCATTTTCAATGTGCTCTATCTTTAATTGGGTGGTACTAAGACTTTTCAAAGTGTCAATTAGCAGGAAGCTTCAATCCATGAACAAACAAGAAACTGACTCACATAAGGTCCGTATTTCATTTATTTCAATAAATGTGATTACAGTTAGAAACTTAACTATTTTATACTATAATTCAGGAGAACTTCTTTTAAAAAAGAAAGAAAATGTAACGGGATTTTTTTTTTTAATTTCTGGATTTGAATAATCACCAACAAATTCAATGCAGTAAAATGGCTGGAGGAAGAAGAGCTCTAGGGTTTGAGACAGAATATTCATAGAAAGTAAAACTTCAGAAATTGTGGTCACAAACTGCCCGAGTAATCACATATTTCAGACTACAGTATATCCTGCTACTGCTCCTCAGTCCTCATTCCAGCATGGACTTTGAACCACGATCTTTCTCAAACAAGGCTGGCAGCAAAGTTTTTTAGAGAACTTTCCAGCAAAACAAATTCCACAGCTGCATGCCAGAGTCTGGATGCCAGTTGTCCAAGATGATGCCTGACAACCCTGTATTTTTAAACTGCGCTGAGGGAACTCCAGGGTCCAGTAATGCCTGGCAGTAAGGGCTTTAAGTAATCAGTATGAAAACATGGCCAGGGTCCAAGTTATGATTTAAAGTGATACTGGGCAAATTACTTAACCTTAACAATTCAGATAATTTATTCATGTATTGGCGGAAATTCTTTTATATTCATGGCAAATGAGAGGCAAAAATGATATTAATGTTAGCTTCATAATAGGCATGAACATATGACATTCTTCCTCTCGATATGGCATTTCTATGGCTTTCTAACATTTTTGCCCTGATTTCTGATAAACTGTTTTCTGATTGCATATTCATTCTTACTTCTCGCTGAAAGAGACTTAATTTTAAGGCTCGAGTAACTGGTTCCTTGCTGGCCCTACTGTTGACCCCATAGACTCAAACTCTACAAAACCATCTTTGTCTCCTAATTTCTATTAATGTGTCACCTGATTCTGACACTTGTCATTGCCTGTGTCATCAGGTTCTGGTTTACTTTTACCTTGCAGACAGTCGGAATTACCAAGTATGTTAGCGCTCAATAATATCGTATTTTATATTTCTGAAACTAAAGACCAGACAGTTTAAGTGACTCGTGATGTCACCTTACTCATGAGAGACCAGAAGCCAAATCTCCATATTTCCAATTTGCATTCTTGAACTACTTAGCTTCAAATGAATCCCAGAAAACAAAATCACAAATTACAATTTAGTTGTGCCTCAAAATGCACACAAATTTTTTGAGTGTTTCTTACATTATATTTACCAATCTTAAAATTCTAAATTTAAAAAAGAATATGGTAAATATTTAGCCACAAAGATAGTATATCTTTTTTTTTGCAATTTTTGAGACAACTTTTATGAGTTTCGTCAACTTTATTTTACAAAGATGACAACATAAGTGGCAGTATGTAGTGACAAAGTGGAAAAAACATGTAGGTACAGGTACACATACATATGCACACACATACATGCACGCATGCACACCCACACACACAACAAAATTCTGAGGAAAGACAAAGTTTCATTTTTATTAGACTACTTACTTTCTCATTTGAGTCCGTTTCAACTTAATCTTGACACATTTATCTATGTAGGAGGTTATCTATAACCAAGTCTTTCTTCCACCTTAAATAGTGCTCAAGAATATAAACTGATTTTAATGTGTTTTTCTAATATATAATTAGGAAATTATTCTGATACTGTTACTAGAAAACATTATCAATATACGATTTTACATTTTCAAATACCAGAGAGGAAAAAATAGCAAATCTTTATTGAATATAATTCTAAACTTTGAGTTCTTAAAATTTTGTCATTTCATATAGTGATGAGTCATTAAATATGTTTTTTAAAGATCTTATTTATTTATTTGACAGGGAAAGAGAGGAAGCATTAGTAAGCAGAGCAGCAGGCAGAGGGAGAGGGAGAAGCAAGCACTGAACAGGGAGCCTGATGAGAGGCTCAATCCCAGGACCCCGTGATCATGACCTGAGCCGAAGGCAGACTCTTAACCAACTGAGCCACCCAGGCACCCCATTAAATATGTTTTTGAATGAAAACAGTTAATAGCTTTAAAGAGACTCACTTCATTACTTTTTACCATGCATGATTCCAGGAAATAACCCCAAAATATTCCCATGATGGTAGCCATCTTCCCTGCATTGTTCTAATGATGAGACAAGAAATGGTCTGTACTTGGCAAGTGGCATGTATACAATATACAATAATAAAGCACATTATGAGTAGCTACCTTAAATAGGTTCAACATTGCCCAGGCAAATGTGCTTGCACCACTGTTTTCCAAGTGAGTGAACCAACAAGAACCAGCCTATGAGTCTACCTCATCATTCTTAGATGAATGCTTGACAACTCTACTTTGCAAACCAGGAACTAAGTTGTGTAGCCCTGGACCTAAGTTAACTACAGTTCATCTACCTCTTTATGGTTAATCTGGTTTGTCAGCACCCACTTTCTTCCCAGAATATCAGGGAAATTATAGGAAAATTAAAGAAGTGGTAGAGGTCATTTTTCTGCAACTTCTCTTGCTACTGCCAGAATGTCTCAGTTAAGTGAAGTTGTATTGACTGTTGCTTCAATTTACACCAACATACTTCTGTGATTCTGGATTTTTCATAATAACTGTAATAAAACAAAGGTCTGGGAGTGAATGTAGATCCTCAGATTAACAAACGGATAAAAAAAAGCCCACAATGTAAGAACTGAAATAAGTTGAATATTTAAACCTGATGTTGCACAATATGTTCTGCTGGTGTAAGGTTAAGAATTTCTCACAGAAAATTTCTTGAGAGAAATTTCCCTTAATCTAAGACTATTTCATTCTATTTTATGATGTAAAACATATATTTTTTTTTATGTAAACTCTTTTTTTTTAAGATTTTATTTATTTATTTATTTGACAGACAGAGATCACAAGCAGGCAGAGAGGCAGGCAGAGAGAGGAGGAAGCAGGCTCCCTGCTGAGCAGAGAGCCCGATGTGGGGCTTGATCCCAGGACCCTGGGACCATGACCCGAGCCGAAGGCAGAGGCTTAACCCACTGAGCCACCCAGGCGCCCCTAAAACATATATTTTTACACATAAAATTTTCATAATTGCTTTGTCAGTTGGCAAGATAAAAAGTTAAAAGAGAAACAAAAAGAATGCCAGACATTCTCTATTAATGGTGAGATCCCACACTTCTCCCCATTTCACTGCAAGTGAGCAAAACAGAAAAGGCTCTAAATGTTTTTTTCTCTCTGTGAGACAATTCAAGGAATTTAAAGAGAGTTAAAATCAAAATGTCTCTCTCCAAATATAGAAAAAAGGGCATTAATTATGTTTGTATATAATCATTAATAAAAAGTTGACATTAACTGCATATATGAAATAAACTCTGACTTAACTATCCAAGAATAACCACCACCTTTTTATAAAATAGTTGCTTGTGAGAAGTGCAAAGACCAGAAGTACTAAAAATAAATCTAAGTACAATAAGAATTTGAGAAGTTTTATACAGACTTAAGTATTAGACACAAGGGAGATAAGATAGAGAATAATCAGTTAGAAAAACATAAGCAAACACCAAGGGAAAAAAAACTGTGTTTTTTTTAAAAATAGGTTATTGACTTTATATATAATAGAAACTAATTAGAGAGTAATATATTTTTCTAATTAATACTTTATGTGGCTAAGAGACTTAACACTTTCTAAATATCAATTCCAGAGGGACCCAGAATTCTGAATGCCAACCTCACCAGTGTATATGTCCCTCCCAATGGTTGATCAAACCACAGCCACAATGGAAGTGAAACAATTTCAAAACTGTGATTGATGCATCTGGAAATCCCAGATGATGGCTCTAAACTCTAAAAAGTAACTTAGAGAAAACTTATCCATTATAGGAATTTCAAACACTTCAAAGTTAGATATTACTGGGCTCAAATTCAAGTTCTAACATTTACTAACTGAAAACATTGGAGCTTGGGTAACTGTTTCAAACCATATATTCTCAAATATCAAGTGGAAATTATAGTATGATCCCTGTGAGACAGGTGAGTGGATTAAATAACATGATCATGAGTATTTCATAAACAGCTATAAATTTTAAATGTTTTCTGATTATGACAGAAATGCTCACTATACAAAATGTGTAGATGAAAAATTTTAAATGAATAAATAAACTCAGTAACTAACCACAGTTAATTTTCTATTTGTCAAGCTGGATATAAACAGACATAATTTTAAGTTCTTGCTTATGATTATTTTTATACTCAGAAAGTTTATTGAATACATATTTAATATGTCAATGTCCTGTGCATTTTATTTTATTATTTTCCTTTGATAGGGAATTAATCACACTATTTATATTCACTTAAGTTCATATTTTATTCTTTCATTATTTTGTTACATTTAAAACTTTCTTCTTTTTAGATTCTTGAACATGCATTCTCATCAGGAGATATACAGATTGTGTCTGTTATCAAAATTTCAAGGTGGGGGGATGAATTAAAAAATATATATATGTATCTTAAAAGGTTCTTTACAAGTGATAATAAAAGCAGTGTTTAGAAATACTAAATGATAAATTATTTTAGGGTGTAATATGAGGTGTAGAAAATCTAGTTTTTTGGTAAATGTTTAGTCTACTAGCCTAATATTAATATCAATTACTAAAGAAAACATCTTTCCCCCAAAATTTAAAATGACACTTTTATGTCCTAAAGTTGAACTATTTTTTTTTTTATTTTTTTTAAAGATTTTATTTATTTACTTGTCAGGGAGAGAGAGAGAGAGAGAGTGAGCACAGGCAGGCAGAGCAGCAGGCAGAGAGAGAGGGAGAAGCAGGCTCCTCGCCGATCAAGGAGCCCAATGCGAGACTCAATCCCAGGACTCTGGGATCATGACCTGAGCCGAAGGCAGAGGCTTAACCCACTGAGCCACCCAGGTGTCCCATTAACTATTTTTTTTTTAGTTGCTCAACTCTCTTTGTATTCTGCCTCAGTTTTCACTTATATTAATTTTTAACAGAGTTTACAGGTTGTATTTTACATATTATAAAATTTCATAGATATTTTGAATATCTCATTCAAATGAGATGGGTGGCTCAGTGGGTTAAAGCCTCTGCCTTCGGCTCAGGTCATGATCCCAGGGTCCTGGGATCAAGCCCCGCATTGGGCTTTCTGCTCAGCAGGGAGCCTGCTTCCTCCTCTCTCTCTCTCTGCCTGCCTCTCTGCCTACCTGTGATCTCTGTCAAATAAAATAAATAAAATCTTAAAAAAAATTTTCATAGATATACCTTACATTAAAGAAGAAATAAAATATTGTATACATAACTTGCTATGTAAAACTGACTTTAAGATAAGCACTGGTGACCATTCTGGCTCATACTAATCTTTAACAAATACACACAATATTAAAGACAAAATATTTGGAAAATTCTGAAAAAGAATCTATACTGTAGTAAAACACTACAGCTGCATTCTATCATTCAATAATAGCTCTAATTTATTCCTACCAATATGACATATGACTCAAGACTTCACATATATATATATATATATAAATCTTGTTAGGCGACTAGCTGCACACCACTAGGGATCATATCTTGATATTTCAAGTACGTCCAAAACTGTAATGTATGTATTTTATATTTCCATAAAATATAATTTTATCTCAGTTTTTATAGATTTCTTAAGACAAGATTAGTACAGAAGCCTTGAGTAACTTAACATTACTTCAACAGTTTGAATTCTGGAAATCTCATGGGAAAGGTTACCTTAAGACAGTTACAAGGATTGTCTCCTACATTCAAAAAAACTGCTGATCTTTTTGAAGCATAATTTGTTCAGTTTCTCAAACTTTAATGAGCATAGGAATCACTTGGGAAAATTTGTTAAAATACAGATTCTGTGTGTTCAAATCTGAGTTCCAACAACTTAAAATAGACTATTATATGCACAGGGTAACATGTGTGAACCTCATGGTAACCACAAAGCAAAAACTTACCATAAATAAACAAAAGAAAGTAAGAAAGGAATGTAAACATAACACTAAGAAAATCATTAAGCCACAAGAGAAAAAGAGAAGAAATTGAGAAGAACTATATAAACAGCCAGAAAATAATTTTTAAAATTACAATAAGTACATACCTATCAATAATGACTTTAAATGTAAATGGACTAAATTCTCCAACCAGAAGACACAGAGTGGTTAAATAAATTAAAAAACAAGATAAACTGGGATGCCTGGGTGACTCAGCCAGTTGACCACCTGACTCTTGATTTCAGCTCAGGTCATGATCTCAGGGTCCTGAGATCAAGCCCTATATCTGGCTCCACACTCAGCAGAGTCTGATTGAGATTCTCTCCCCTTCCCAATTTCTCTGTTCCCAACCTTAACTTCACTGTGTGTGCAAGCTCAGTCTCTGACTCTAAAATAAATGAATCTTTACATAAATAAATATAGAAATAAAAATTTAAAATGAGATAAAGCTATATACTTTCTCCAAAAAGCTTGCTTTAGGTATAAGGACACACATAGACTGAAAGTAAAGGGATGAAAAGAGATATTCCATGCAAATGGGTACAAAAAGAAAGCTGGTATAGCCAAACTCATATCATACAAAATTAACTTTAAAACAAAGACTGTAATAAAAGACAAAGAGGAACACTGCATAATGATAAAAGAGTCAATCCAATAAGATATACTATTTATAAATATGTATGGACTCAACATAAAATCACCAAAATTTATAAAGCAAGTATGTTATGTTAATACATAAAGGGAGAAACTGACAGCAATACAATGTAGTGGGCAATTTTAACACCCCACTTACTGGAATGGATATATCATCCAGGTAGAAAATCAATATGGAAACACTGGCCTTAATTAAATTAAATATATGGAACATTCCAGCTTTATGTATATGTAGAACATTCCACCCCAAATCAGCAGAATACACATTCTTCTCAAAAGTGCCATGGAACATTCTCCAGAAGAGGTCGCATTTTATACCATGAAAGAAATTCAAGATCAAAATCATATCAGGCATTTTTTCCAGCCACCAAAACATGAAACTAGGTATCAGATACAAGAAGAAAACTGGAACAACCACAACTACATGGACATTAAACAACATGTCACTGACTGAACAACTATTAGGTCACAGAAGAAATCAAAAAACACTTACAAATAACCTCAAAAATTTATGGGATGCAGCAAAAATGATTTTAAGAGAAAAGTTCAAAGCAATAGAGGCCAACCTCAAGAAACAAGAGAAATCTCAAATAAACAATTTAACTTTACACCTAAAGGAACTAGAAAAAGAAGAACATACAAAAGCCCAAAGACAGAGAATGGAGGAAATAAAGATCAAGTGGAAATAAATGAAATAGTGACTAAAAAGATAATAGAAAAGATCAAGGAAACTGAGAGATGATCCTTTGAAAAAATAAATAAAATTGACAAACTTTTAGCTAGATTCACCAAGACAACAAAGAGAGGGTTCAAATCAATAAAAACAGAAATTAAAGAGAACCTACAACTGATAACACAGAAATACAAAGGATCATTAAAAGACTATTATGAACAATTATATGCCAAAAATTTAGAAAACCTAGAAGAAATGGATAAATACCTAAAAATTTATAATCTTTTAAGACTTAATCATGAAGAAATAGAGAATATGAACAGATCAATTACTGGTAAGAAGACTGAATCAGTGAAATCAGTTCACAATCTCTGCTCGCAGGGAGCCTGCTTCCTCCCCTCTCTCTCTCTGCCTCTCTGCCTACTTGTGATCTCTTGTCAAATAAATAAATAAAATCTTAAAAAAAATTTATTGAGGTATAAATTGACATACAATGTTATATTAGTTTCAGGTGTATAACATAGTGATTTGGCATTTGTCTACATTGTGAATTCGTCACCAAAATAAGTCTAATTACCCTCTGTCGCCTTACAAAGTCAATATGATGTCACTGACATTATGTCTTGTGCAATGCACTACACCCACGAAGCTGACTTATTTTATAACTAGAAGTTTATACATCTTTTTCTTCGCTTTTGAAAAGTAAAATGTACTATTTATTTTTTCATTTTTTATTTAAATTCAATTAATGAAATATACTGTATTATTAATTTCAGAGGTAGAGGTCAGTGATTCATCACTCTTATGTAATATCCAGTGCTCATAATTATCATGTGCCCTCCTTACTGTCCATCACTCAGTTTGAAGTTTGTACAACTTAATTCCCTTTACCCATTTTGCATTCCCCCAAACCTCTCTCCTCTGGTAGCCACCAGACTGTTCTCTTTATGAGCCTGGGTTTGGTTTTATTTTGTTTGTTTCTTTTTTGATTCCACAAGTCAGTGAAATCATGGGGTATTTGTCTTTCTCTGTCTTATTTCACTTAACATAATATCCTTAAAGTCCATACATGTTGAGAGTGGCAAGATCTTATTCTTTTTTAATGGCTGAGTAGTATTTCATTATATATATCTATATATATTATGACTATCTATCTATCTAGATATGTAGATATACACACACACAGACACACACCTCTCACATCTTTGTCCATTCATTTATGGATGGACACTTAGGTTGTTTCTGTATCTTGGCTATTATAAATAATGGTGCAGTGAGCAGAGGGATGCATGTTTCTCTCTGAATTAGTGTTTTTGTTTTCTTCAGACAGATAACCAAAAGTGGAATTGCTGGATCAAATGGTAGCTCTATTTTTTATTTTTTGGGGGAACACCTATACTCATTCCCAGGGTGGCCACACCAGTTTGCATTCCCACCAACAGTGCACAAGGGTTCCTTTTCTCCCAAATCTTTGGCAACACTTGTTATTTCTTGTCTTTTTGATAATAGCCCTTCTAATAGGTGTAAGGTGATATCCATTGTTGTTTTGATTTTTATTTCCCTGATAAATTAGTGATGTTGAACATTTTCTCGTGTGCCTGTTGGCCATCTGTATATCTCTTGGGAAAATGTCTCTCTTTGGCCTTTATCCATCTTTTAATCAGTTTGTTTGTTTTTTTGTTATTGAGTTGTGTAATTTCTTTATATACTTTGTATATTAACCTCTTATTGGATATATTATTTGCGAATATCTTCTCCCATTTCGTAGGTCAGCTTTTTTTGTTATTGTTGATGGTCTGCTTCACGGTGCAGGTTTTCAGTTTGATGTACTCCCATTTGTTAATTTTTGCTTTTGTTTCCCTAGCCTTTGGGGTTGGGTCCAAAAACAAAAACAAAACCAAAAAAACAACATTAAGACCCATGTCAAAGAGTTTATTGCCTGTTTTCTTCTAGAGTTTTATGGTTTCAGATCTAACATTCAAGTCTTTAATTTTTTTAGAATATTTTGTTTATTTATTTGACAGACAGATATCACACGTAGGCAGAGAGGCAGGCAGAGAAAGAGAGGAAGGGAAGCAGGCTCCCTGCTGAGCAGAAAGCCCCATGGGGGGCTCCATCCCAGGACACTGGGATCATGACCCAAGCCAAAGGCAGAGGCTTTAACCACTGAGCCACCCAGGCGTCCCCTCAATAAATTTTTTAAAAATTTATTTAAAATTGATTCAGCATCTCTGAATGAGACCCGAGATCTGCATTTGTAATAAGCTCCCAGGTCAGGGCAGTGCTGCTGGTCACAGAGAGCACACTGAGAAGCAAGGAGTTCGTTGGCAACTATCATCCCATTTTCACTTAGCAACATGGGCAACTTAGAAATACACTAGAATAAAAGCATCTGAACAAAAAAAAAAGTATTTACTTTTAAAACACATGACCACACATGCACACACACTCTCTCACACACACAGAGCCTGCCTCATACACACGATCCCGAACTATTGTGACCAAATACAGAAACACACAGTATCTGAAACAGAACCGTGAAGGAAGGAGCCGGTGGAGACAGTTCAAGTGGACAGTCTCGAATCTGTGCTCTAATGCATTTGCTCTTCACTTCCCAATTACAGCTACATGCTTTCAAGATTTATTCTGCTAGCTAAGAAGTGGGAGAAAAATATCTCAATTGATTTTGTGTAATATCACCTCCCCAAACTGTTTATTTTGCTGAATACTCACCTAAGGTTTTGGTTGACTAATTCGTTTTCAAAATTATAAACCTTTTAAATCCCTAACGAATTTGTATTAAAATATAATAATGTCATATGGACCTGTGATGTGCTTTCCTTTTTGCCAAAGCCAAGTTTTAGGTTAATATTTTATTTTGCTCCCCTAGGATTAGTCCTCTATTAATTACGTTTCTCCGAATGTACCAAGGGCTTACTTGCATCAGACACATCCTCTGTGATTCCTGAACAGGCACCCAGGTGGACCGACAGCTCCTCAATCAGACCTCTGGAAAATGGCTCAGAAACTTGCATTTTCAGTAAGTGATCCAAGTCATTTTTATCCACATACAAAGTTTAGGTCTCTTTTACTAAGAAATTCAAAACTGACATGAGCACATTTTTTGAGTCTATAATATGTTGAACAGTTGCCTTCCAAAAGATATGTCTACCCAGGACCTGTGAATGAGACTCCATTTGGGGGAAAAAGTCTTTGCAGATGTAACTAAGTTAAAGATCTTCATATGAAGTCATCTTGGATTACTGGGTGGACCTTATATTCAATAACAAATATCGTTATAATAAGAAGAGAAGACAAACACAAAGGAGAAGACAGCAAATATGGAGAAGGAAGCAGAGAAAGGAGTGATGGATCTACAAGCCAATAAACACCAAGAAATGCCAACAGCTACCACTAGCCAGTAGAGAAACATGGAAGAGCTCTACCCTCTGAGCTTCCAGAAGGAACTAACACTCCTCACACCTTGATTTGGACTTCTGGCTTCCAGAGCTATGAGAAAATAAGTTTCTATTACTTCAAAGTACCCAATGTGTGGTGATGCATTACAGCAAATCTAGGAAACAAATAGAAATGTAGATCTCTGCCATTAATGATGTAAGGAATCATGGGTAATATTTGTTTATTTGTATGCCGGGCATGATACCTAGGACAAATAATAAAATCTGTAAGGAGATGTTAAATTAATCTTAACACTAACCTTCTCTTACACATTAACATATCCTGGATCTTGCAAAGGATTCTTGCCAATAACTGATGACTTCCTCAACCACTTCCCTACTTACTGAGTGCTTCTTTCTCTGGGATGGTAAGTTAAACAAATGTTATCTGATGTCTGCTTGAGAACTTTATGTGCCAGGCCGAGTATCTAAAGTAGAATGAGCCATCCAACTATCAAATGCATGTATAGCATTTAGAAGTCACTTGTAAAGCTGTATTCTATTCTCATAAATACAAAACACTATTACAAGAAGTCTCTTAAATATCATACAAAATCATGTTTGGATTCCCAAATTACATATTCCTGGAACTTTCAATTGTAGTTTGAGAAAAGGAAATTTTATTATAACCTCAAAAGCTGCCTTTCAAAAAATTCAGTGATATACATATGCTTAAAGTGCAAACTTGTAGTGGGATTAATATTACAATTTCTAAACAATAAAGTAAAAAAACCCCACAAAATCAAAGAATTATATTCTTGTTATATAGAGAATGTTTTCCTATTTCTCTTTAAAAAACCAGTGAATCAGTAAAACTATAATAATTATGCAATGTCTGTGCCTACAAAACACTAATGAAATTACTATGAGAAATAAGACAAATAAATCCAGAGAACAGGGACTCCAAATGTAGAATGACTGGAGACTGAATCCACGTCTATCACTTCCAACACATAAGAACATTGGAATGTTCTTCAATTTCCTTTTTTTATTAGTAAAAGCATAGAAATGGCTGCCATTAATTGAGCATGTATTATTT
>PISX010027341.1:0-23124 GCA_004024625.1 Mellivora capensis | reverse complement strand
GTGTTGAGTTTGAGAAGTTCTTTATAGATCCTGGATATCAACCTTTTGTCTGTACTGTCATTTGCAAATATCTTCTCCCATTCCGTGGGTTGCCTCTTTGTTTTGTTGACTGTCTCCTTGGCTGTGCAGAAGCTTTTGATCTTGATGAAGTCCCAAAAGTTCATTTTTGCTTTTGTTTCCTTTGCCTTTGGAGACATATCTTAAAAGAAGCTGCTGTGGCTGATATCAAAGAGGTTACTGCCTATGTTTTCCTCAAGGATTCTGATGGATTCCTGTCTCACATTGAAGTCCTTTATCCATTTCGAGTTTGTCTTTGTGTACGGTGTAAGAGAATGGTCGACTTTCATTCTTCTACATATAGCTGTCCAATTTCCCCAGCACCATTTATTGAAGAGACTGTCTTTTTCTCACTGTATATTTTTTCCTGCTTTGTCGAAGATTATTGGACCATAACGTTGAGGGTCCATATCTGGGCTCTCTACACTGTTCCATTGGTCTATATGTCTGTTTTGATGCCAGTACCATGCTGTCTTGGTGATCACAGCTTTGTAGTATAGCTTGAAATCAGGTAACTAGATGCCACCAGTTTTATTTTTGTTTTTCACCATTTCCTTAGCAATTTGTTGTCTCTTCTGATACCATACAAATTTTAGGATTATTTGCTCCAGCTCTTTGAAAAATACCAGTGGAATTTTGATGGGAATGGCATTAAACATATAGATTGCTCTAGGTAGTATAGACATTTTAACAATGTTTATTCTTCTGATCCAATAACGTGGGATGGTCTTACATCTTTTTATATCTTCTTCAATTTCTTTCATGAGTGTTCTGTAGTTCTTCGAGTACAGATCCTTTACCTCTGTGGTTAGGTTTATTCCCAGGTATCTTATGGTTCTTGGTGCTATAGTAAATGGAATTGATTCTCTAATTTCCCTTTCTGTATTTTCTTTTTTAGTGGATAAGAAGGCCACTGATTTCTGTCCATTGACTTTGTATCCTGCCACGTTACTGAATTGCTGTATGAGTTCTAGTAGTTTGGGGGTGGAGTCTTTTGGGTTTTCCATATAAAGTATCTTGTCATCTGCGAAGAGGGAGAGTTTGACTTCTTCCTTGCCAATTTGGATACCTCTTATTTCTCTTTGTTTTCTGATTGCTGTTGCTAGGACTTCTAATACTGTGTTGAACAAGAATGGTGACAGTGGGCATCCTTGTCGTGTTTCTGATCTCAACGGGAAGGGTGTGAGCTTCTTCTCATTGAGGATGATGTTTGCTGTGGATATTTCACAGATAGATTTTATGAAGTTCAGAAATGTTCCCTCTATCTCTATACTTTGAAGTGTTTTAATCAGGAACGGATGCTGGATTTTGTCAAATGCTTTTTCTGCATCAATTGAGAGGACCATGTGGTTCTTCTCTCTTCTCTTGTTGATTTGTTGTATCACATTGATTGACTTGCGAATGTTGAACCACCCTTGTAAGCCAGGGGTGAATCCCACTGGGTCATGGTGGATGATCGTTTTAATGTGCTGTTGGACCTGTTTGCTAGGATCTTGTTGACAATCTTAGAATCCATATTCATGAGTGATATTGGTCTGAAATTCTCCTCTTTGGTGTGGTCTTTGCCTGGTTTGGGGATCAGGGTAATGTTGACTTCATAAAGAGAGTCTGGAAGTTTTCTTTCTGCTTCCATTTTTTGAAACAGCTTCAGGAGAATAGGTGTTATTTCTTCTTTGAAAGTTTGGTAGAATTCCCCAGGGAATCCATCAGGTCCTGGGCTCTTGTTTTTTGGGGAGGTTTTTGATCACTGCTTCAATCTCGTTAGTAGATATTGGTCTATTCAGGTAGTCACTTTCTTCCTGGTTCAATTTTGGGAGTTTATATTTTTCCAGGAATGCATCCATTTCCTCTAGGTTCTTAACTTATTGGCATATAACTGTTGCTAATAGCTTCTGATGATTGTTTCTACTTCCTTGGTGTTAGTTGTGATCTTCCTTTTCATTCATAATTTTATTAATTTGAGCTTTCTCTCTTTTCTTTTGGATTAGTGTGGCCAATGGTTTATCAATCTTATTGATTCTTTCAATGAACCGGCTTCTAGTTTCATTGATACGTTCTACTGTATCTCTAGTTTCTACCTCATTCATCTCTCTCTAACCTTGATTATTTCCCTTCTTGTGCATGGAGGTGGTTTAATTTGTTGTTGATTCTCCAGTTCTTTAAGGTGTGGCGACAGTTGTTGTATTCTGGATTTTTAATTTTTTTTAGGATGGCTTGGACGGCCATATATTTCCCCCTTAGGACCGCCTTTGCTGTATCCCATAAGTTTTGGACCAACGTGTCTTCATTGTCGCTGGTTTCCATGAATTGTTTAATTTCTTCTTTGCTCTCCTGGTTTATCCAAGCATTCTTAAGCAAAGTGGTCTTTAGCTTCCACGTGTTAGAAAAACTTTCAAACTTTTCCTTGTGGTTGAGCTCCAGTTTCAAAGCATTGTGCTCTGAGAATATGCAGGGAATAATCTCAATCTTTTGATATCGGTTGAGTCCTGATTTGTGACCCAGTATGTGGTCTATTCTGGAAAAGGTTCCAAGTGCACTTGAGAAGAATGAGTATTCTGTTGTTTTAGGGTGGAATGGTCTGTATATATCTATGAGGTCCATCTGGTCCGATGTGTCACTCAATGCTTTTGTTTCTTTATTGATTTTCTTCATGGATGATCTGTCTATAGCTGAGAGAGGCATGTTAAGATCTCCTACTATCAATGTATTCATGTCAATATGACTCTTTATCTTGATTAATAGTTTTCTTACGTAATTGGCTGCTCCCATATCAGGGGCATAGATATTTACAATTGTTAGATCATCTTGGTGGATAGTCCCTTTAAGAATGATGTAGTTACCTTCTGTGTCTATGACTACAGTCTTTAGTTTAAAATCTAATTTATCTGATATGAGAATCGTTACCCCAGCCTCCTTTTCAGGCCCATTGGCATGAAAGGGGCTTCTCCATCCCTTCACTTTCAAACTGGGTGTATATTTAGGTTTGAAATGGTTGTCCTGTAGACAACATATGGATGGGTCCTGTTGTTTTATGCAATCTGCAACCCTGTGTCGTTTTATGGGTGCATTTAGTCCATTCATATGGAGAGGATTATTGATTGATACGTTTTTATTGACATCGTGTTACCTTTGAAGTCTTTCTTTCTGCAGATTGTCACTATATTTCTGTACAATGATATTCTTGGGGTTTTTCTTCTTTTATAGAACCCCCCTTAATATTTCCTGTAATGTAGGCTTGGTGTGTGCAAAGTCTTTTAAGGTATGGCGGTCTTGGAAACTCTTTATATCTCCATCCATTTTGAATGTCAGTCTTGCTGGATAGAGTATTCTTGGCTGCATGTTCTTCTCATTTAGTGCCCTGAATATATCTTTCCAGACTTTTCTGGCTTGCCAGGTTGCTGTGGACAGGTCTGACGTTATTCTGATGGGCTTTCCTCTGTACGTAAGTAGCTTCTTTGTCCTAGCTGCCTTCAAGAGAGTTTCTCTAGAATTATAATTCCTCATTCTTACTATCAGGTGTCTCGAGGTGTTTCGAGAATCTAAAGTCTTGGGGGGGGGGACCGTTCTGCCTCTAGTCATGGACGCTGTTTCCATTTGCGATATTTGGAAAATTTTCATGAAGAACGTGTTCGGCAATATCTTCTAGACTTCATTCTTTCTCATCCCCTTCAGGGATTCCAATAATTCTGACGTTGGAATGTTTCATGGCATCATTTATTTCCCTGATTCTGTTTTCGTGGTTTTTAAGCTGTTTGTTCCAGGCTTCCTCCTGATCCTTTCTATCTGTTTGTTTCCCAGATGACTAATTCTATCTTCTGTCTCTGTTACCCTAGCTTTTAGAGAATTTAGATTAGATTGGAACTCATTGAGAGCCTTGTGAACATCATCCCTGGTGGCTTTCAGTTCTGCCCTAATATTGTCAACATCATCCCTGGTGGCTTTCAGTTCTGCCTTAATCAATTCGGTTGGTCGTCCATGGCTTTGTCTAACCTAGGTATTGCCTGGATAATTGTTAGCCTGAATTCCCTTTCCAACATAATGTCTATGCAGGTAGCCATTAGCTCTGTTGCAGAGGGCCTATCCTCTGAATTTTTCTTCTGCTGGGCATTCCTCCTCCTAGTCATTTTGGTGAGAGACAGCTGAATGGTTGTAGCTGGATGTATCAACCTTGGTGCAGTGAAGGTGCACCCTGGAATGCTTCTGAGCAATCAAGATTCCCCACCCAAATGAAAGAAAAAAAGATAGAGAGAAAGTAGAAAGAGAGAGAGAGGAGAAAGAGAGGGAGAGAGTGACAGGAAAAATAAAGAAGGATAAAAGAGAAGGCTCTGCCCAAATGGGCCCCAAGGTAAGGTTTGTGAATTATAGAAACATAAACATAGAAAAAAAAAGACTTTTAAAAGTATATGACAAGAGAAGAAAAAATATATACATATGTACATAGAAGCAAAACAAAGAAACAAACAGACAAGCAATCAAAAAAAAAAAAAAAAGAACCTCGTCAACAGAACCCTAAGTATAAGATTTATATATTACCAGGACAAATACAAATATACTAAAATACTGGTAGGAGAAAAAGATGGGAGAGTGGTTGTAAATTCTCAGTGTGGGCGAGGAAGGTTATTTTGCTTCCTTCTGGATGTATCTTGATATCTTTTTTAAAGGACATAACATTCCTAAGATAACAGAGGATTAAAAATTGGTTTACCTATAGGGGTAGCATTGACTGGGAAAATGGGATTACCTTGAAGTTTAACTCTATATGAATATTAGCAAATAAAAGTAAGGAAAAGAATGATCTAAACTAAAGTGAAATTTAAAAAAATTAAAAAATAGAGAAGCAAAAGAAAACATGGGTATATGTATCAAAAATTTCAGGTTTAAAGATTATTATGGAATTTGATGTACTGGACATCTCACTGTGATGGTAAATAGGCTAAAAAAATCTATGTAAAAAAATATTAGGGATGCCTGGGTGGCTCAGTTGGTTAAGTAGCTGCCTTCGGCTCAGAGCATGATACCAGCGTCCTGGGATCGAGTCCCACATTGTTCTTCTTGCTCAGCAGGGAGCCTGCTTCTCCCTCTGCCTCTGCCTGCCACTCTGTCTGCCTGTGCTCGCTCGTTCTCTCTCCCTCTCTCTGACAAATAAATAAATTAAAAAAAATTTAAAAAAAAGATTTAAAAAATTAAAAAATGAACCAGAATATTGGGAACGAATTAAAAATTAAACGTTGTATCTGAAGTAGTAGTGATTGTTCTCCTCTCGGCTGGTTGGCTTTCTGGGGGAGGAGCCTGCCACATACATTTTCAGGCTGGGTTTCCTGAGTTAAGTCCTTCCGCCCCCCTCCAGGGGGTGGGCTCTGAGAAAACCGGCCCTTCAGGCTTTTGTTCTATGGAGGTTTTTATGTCTGTTTATTTGGTTTTCTCTCCATTTGGCAGCTCCCGATGGTTCTTGGAGGTTTAGAGGAAAGCAAACGGCACCAAGACCTCCCTCCCAGAGAGAAGCCCCAGTCCATTTCCCTCTGGGTGCTGCAGAGCAGGTTCCCAGCCTCGATCTCTGGGGACACCTGTGTGTCCTGCTTGTAATCAAAACCACAACAGCAGTAGCTGTCTGGGCAGCTCCAGACAGCCAGAAAGGTTACAAGCAGTGATCTCACACTGATATTTTCCCGCTGTCCTGGGCTGGGAGTGCTCAGACTTCCCGGGTCCGAGAGCACCAGTCTGGTGCCGCTGCGTGCCTCCCTCAGGGGTGGGGGTGGAGCGCATCTCTGCTATCACTGCGCGGCGCACACGTGGGGACTGCAAAAATGCTGTTTCTGCCCTGCGAGGGTCCCAGCCCCTGCCACACGCCAAGCGCCCTTAGGAGGTCTCCTCAAGGCTCAGGGAACAAGACATGGTTTCTCTGCTGCACTCTCTCTGGCTCAGCACCAGGGGTGTCTGTCCTCCATGGGGGGCTTAAGCCCCTGTCTCTAGCCATTCCAATTCCCACAATTTCCCCCTGCAATCCTTTGCTCTTTTTGAGTGTTTTCTATCAGACTTCAAGTTAATTTTTGTCCCCAGTCATAGGGTATTCTTGTATTGGGGTATTACTTTCCAGTGGGTCTCCTCTGGTGGCTCCTTCCCCCTTTTGTTTATCTTCTGATACCAGTCCGGTGTTCCCACTCTGCTTTATCTGCCCACTGGTGCCTTCTGCCCCCATCGAGTTCCTGACGTGTAGAATTCTGATCTCAGGCTAATTTCATGGGTGATTGGAGTTCCTTGGTAGGTAATCAGCTCACTTTATGGGACAGATTGAACCAGCGCCTCCTCCTAGTACCCCGCCATCTTGTCCACCTCTGTTCTTTTCTTTTCTTTTCTTTTTTTGCTTATATATATATATTTTTTTCTCTTGTCATATACTTTTATCGGTATTTTTGTTTGTCTGTTATTGTTTGCATACTTTATAAATCTTACCTTGAGGGCCATTTGGGCTGAGGCTTCTCTTTTATCTTCCCTTTATTTCCTGTATGTCTTTCTTTCTCTCTCTTTTTTTCTTTTTTCGTGTATTTGAGTGGGGACTCCTGATTGCTCAGAAGAGTTCCAGTGTGATCTTGACTGCACCATGGTTGATACATCCAGCTACATCCGTTCAGTCATCTCTCATCAAAATGACTCAGAGGTGGAATGCCCAACAGAAGAAAAATTCAGAGGATGGGCTTTCTCCAACAGAGCTAATGGCTACTGAAATAGACAATATGTCAGAAAGGGAATTCAGGCTAACAATTATCCAAGCAATAGCTAGGTTGGAAAAAGCCATGGAGAACCAAATGAAATTGATTAGGGCAGAACTGAAAGCCACCAGGGATGATGTTCACAATGCTCTAAATGAGTTCCAATCTAATCTAAATTCCCTAAAAGTTAGGGTAACTGAGACAGAAGATAGAATTAGTGATCTTGTGGACAAACCGATAGAGAGAAAGGATCAAGAGGAAACCTGGAACAAACAGCTTAGAAGCGACAAAAACAGAATCAAGGATATAAATGATGCCATGAAACAGTCCAATGTCAGAATTATGGTAATCCCTGAAGGAGAGGAGAAAGAAAGAAATCTAGAAGATATAGGGGAACAAGTTATCCAAGAAAATTTTCCCAATAACTTGAATGGAACCAGCGTACATGTAGTAGAGGCAGAACGGTTTCCCCACAAGATTATAGATTCTCGAAAGACCTCGAAACACGTAAGAGCAAGAATGAAGAATTATAATTGTACGAAGGCCTTCTTGAAGGCAGCTAGAAAAAAGAAGCTCCTTACATAAAGAAGAAGGCCCATCAGAATAAGGTCAGACCTGTCCACAGAAACCTGGCAAGCTAGAAAGGGCTGGCAAAATATATTCAGGGCACTAAATGGGAAAAACATGCAGTCAAGAATACGTTATCCAGCAAGACTGACATTCAAAATGGATGGAGAGATAAAGAGATTTTCAAGACCAGCAAGGCTTTAAAGAGTATGCGACCGCCAAACTGACACTGCAGGAAATAATAAGGGGGATTCTATAAAAGAGGAAAAATCCTAAGAATATCATTGAACAGAAATATATAGACAATGTACAGAAAGAAAGACTTCAAAGATAACATGATGTCAATAAAAACGTATATATCAATAATCACTCTCAACGTGAATGGCCTAAATGCACCCATGAAATGACACAGGGTTGCAGAATGGATAAAACTACAAGACTCATCCATATGTTGTCTACAAGAGACCCATTTTGAACCTAAGGATACACCCAGACTGAAAGCAAAGGGATGGAGAAGCATCTTTAACGCCAATGGGCATCAAATGAAGGACGGGGTAGCAATTCTCATATCAGATAAATTAGATTTTAAACTAAAGACTGTAGTCATAGATACAGAAGGACACTACATCATTCTTAAAGGGACTACCCACCGAGATGATCTAACAATTGTAAAAATTTATGCCCCCAATATGGGAGCAGCCAATTACATAAGAAAAATTTAATCAAGATAAAGAGTCATATTGATATGAATACATTTATAGTAGGAGACCTCAACACGCATCTCTCAGTAATAGATCATCGAAGCAGAAAATCATTAAAGAAACAAAAGCACTGAATAAACCATTGGACCAGATGAACATCAGAGATATATATAGAATATTCCACCTTAAAACAACAGAATACTCATTCTTCTCAAGTGCATATGGAACCTTCTCCAGAATGGACCACATACTGGGTCACAAATCAGGACTCAATTGATACCAAAAGATTGAGATTATTCCCTGCATATTCTCAGATCACAATGCTTTGAAACTGGAGCACAACCACAAGGAAAAGTTTGGAAGGAATTCAAACACCTGGAAGCTAAAGACCACCTTGCTTAAGAATGCGTGGATCAACCAGGAGATCAAAGAAGAACTTAAACGATTCATGGAAACCAATGAGAATGAAGACACGTCGGTCCAAAACCTATGGGATACAGCAAAGGCGGTCCTAAGGGGGAAATACATGGCCATCCAAGCCTCCCTCAAAAAAATTGAAAAATCCAGAATACAACAGCTGTCTCTACACCTTAAAGAACTGGAGAATCAACAACAAATTAAACCAACACCACATACAAGAAGGGGAATAATCAAGGTTAGAGCAGAGATGAATGAGTGAGAAACCAGAGATACAGTAGAACGTATCAATGAAACTAGAAGCTGGTTTTTTGAAAGGATCAATAAGATCGATAAACCATTGTCCACACTAATCCAAAAGAAAAGAAGGAAAGCCCAAATTAACAAAATTATGAATGAAAAGGGAGAGATCACAACTAACACCAAGGAAGTAGAAACAATCATCAGAAGCTATTATCAACAGTTATATGCCAATAAGTTAAGCAACCTAGAGGAAATGGATGCATTCCTAGAAAAATATAAACTCCCAAAATTGAAACAGGAGGAAATTGACAAGCTGAACAGACCAATTTCTAGTAACGAGATTGAAGCAGTGATCAAAAACCTCCCAAAAAAACAAGAGCCCAGGACCTGTTAGATTCCCTGGGGAATTCTACCAAACTTTCAAAGAAGAAATAAAACCTATTCTCCTAAAGCTGTTTCAAAAAATGGAAGCAGAAGGAAAATTTCCAGATTCTTTTTATGAAGCCAGCATTACCCTGATCCCCAAACCAGGCAAGGACCACACCAAAAAGGAGAATTTCTGACTAATATCACTGATGAATATGGATGCTAAGATTCTCAAGAAGATCCTAGCAAACAGGATCCAACAGCACATTAAAAAGATCATCCACCATGACCAAGTGGGATTCATCCCTGGCTTACAAGCGTGGTTCAATATTCACAAGTCAATCAATGTGATAGAACAAATCAATAAGAGAAGAGAGAAGAACCACATGGTCCTCTCAATTGATGCAGAAAAAGCATTTGACAAAATCCAGCATCTGTTCCTAATTAAAACACTTCCAAGTATAGGGATAGAGGGAACATTCCTGAACTTCATCAAACCTATCTATGAAAGACCCACAGTGAACATCATCCTCAATGGGAAGAAGCTCACAGCCTTCCCGTTGAGATCAGGAACACAACAAGGATGCCCACTCTCACCATTCTTGTTCAACATAGTATTAGAAGTCCTAGCAACAGCAATCAGACAACAAAGAGAAATAAAAGGTATCCAAATTGGCAAGGAAGAAGTCAAACTCTCTCTCTTCGCAGATGACATCATACTTTATATGGAAAACCCAATTTTAATAAAAAAACACAAAAAAAATTTAAAAAATGCTTTGATGTACTGATTAGTAGACTGACCCAAAATGAGGAAATTAGTTAAATGTATGCCATTTTTAAATTTTTTTAAAAATTAGAATTTTTTTAACTGAAATTCATAGATAAATGCAATGAAAAAGAGAACAGAACAAGACATTTAAGAAAGAGACCATTTCAAAAATGTAACATGTAATTAGAATTCTAAAATGTGATGCAAGAGAAAAAAACACAAATATATATTTGCAATAATAATGGCTAATATTCTTTTTTCAAAATTATAGATGAATAGACACAAACAAATACCCAGGAAATTCAAAGAACACACAAAAAATGAATAAATGTCAAAAAATCTACACCTCAGTATTTGAGATTCAAAGTACAAAGTCCAAATTCAAAAGGAAAATTGTGAGATACACCAAATATGACACTTTATTGTCACAATAACAAGGGAAAATTACAGATTTTCTTATTGAAAACCATGTAAGGGGCACCTGGGTGGCTCAGTGGGTTAAGCCTCTGCCTTTGGCTCGGATCATGGTCTCAGGGTCCTGGGATCGAGCCCTGCATCAGGCTCTCTGCTCAGAGGGGAGCCTGCTTCACCCTCTCTCTGCCTGCCTCTCTGCCTACTTGTGATCTCTGTCTGTCAAATAAATAAATAAAATCTTAAAAAAAAGAAAACCATGTAAGTAAAAGAGAGGATTGAATTTTCTTTACAATAATAAAATTAAAATAAAACATATTTACATAGAGATTCATAATGACTGAAATTATCCTATAAACTAAAGGAAAAAAACCACTTTATTAGAAAAACAAAAGCTGGGAGGAAGCAAGATGGCAGAAGAGGACCTCCTTTCATTTGGTCCCTTGAGTTTAGCTAGATAACTATCAAATCATTCTGAATGCCCATGAATTCAATCCAAGATGTAAGAAAAGAATATCTGGAAATCCCCAAGTAGAAAACCAATCCCTTTTTGCAAGGTAGGAGGTGCAGAGATGTGAATCTGAGGGGAGATATCAGAAAATAAATGGTGGGGGAACAGAGCCTCTACAGACCAGCTAACAGAATGTAACATAGTCCCAAAGGGCAAAATCAGAATCCTTAGAAATCTACTCCAGTGAGAGACACCCTTGCTTTAAATGCTCAGGTGGTGAAATGGACAGAATTCTAGGTGGGACAGTGTGGTCTCAGGATCCCCAGAGTCACAGAAATAATGGGTAGAGTTCCCAAGCATTGGAGTTGGGGAACTGCTTATGGGTAGTGAGCCCAAGAGGGTACTTTCAGCTTGGTTACCCATAAACTGAAAGCTGGATCTGATAGGATAACCTCTCTCTCCCTGTGGACCTTGCAGAGGACTGAAATATGGAGACCCTTTGCCATCCCCTAGGAAGGGCGCATCCAGTGCACTCATGATCCAGTGACCACTCTCCATGCCTGGGCCCTAAAAGTGCAATAGTGCAGGGCCCTCCACCATTCCCTGGGAGGATTTGTGTGGGTAAACATAGTAGAAATCTGGATGCCTGGGTGGCTCAGTTGGTTGAGTGGCTGCCTTCGGCTCAGGTCATGATCCCAGTGTCCTGGGATCGAGTCCCACATAAGGCTCCTTGCTTGGCGGGGAGCCTGCTTCTCCCTCTGCCTCTGCTGCCATTCTGTCTGCCTGTGCTCACTCTCTCTCTCTCTGGCAAATAAATAAATAAAATCTTAAAAAAAACATAGCAGGAATCTGCAGAGTTTGGCACACACAGAATTGAAGACCATTTATCCCTAAGGGTTTACTGAAGACAGGGGACCATTATCTTTTGCTCTGGGACTGGAGTTCGGGGCATAGCATTTTCTATTTTGATCTCCTAAAGAGGTATAAAAAGACTTCAGGGAACAAAAGCTGCACAGAGCAACCAAAAATAGCTCACACTGAATCAGGTCCCCTGACTAGGGACAATGTAAACCCGCCTAGGTGAAGACACCTGAGAATCAATGCTACAGATTTCTGTCCCAGAAGACCAGCTGGAAGAACAGGTGAACAGAAAGTTTAGACTTTGCAGGACTATAGAACTCCAGTATCAAGGGAAAATAGTATATAGAATTTGAGGTTGTTTTCTAATGATTCATTTATTTTTCAGCTTCAAATTTTCCATTTTTTCCCTTTTCAACTAGCTCCTTATTTTATCAATTCTTTTTAATAAGATTTTATTTATTTATTTGACAGAGAGAGATCACAAATAGGCAGAGAGGCAGGCAGAGAGAGAGAGGGAGAAGGAGGCTCTCCTCTGAGCAGAGAGCCCAATGCAGGGCTTGATCTCAGGACCCTGAGATCATGACCTGAGCTGAAGGCAGAGGCCTAAACAACTGAGCCACCCAGGCACCCCTTTATCAACTCTTTGATTTTAAGTTTTTATGACTTCCATTCTATTCAAAATTTTCAATATATATAACATTTGATTTCTTTACAATTTTGGAATTTAGTGTCTTCTAACACACAGACCAAAATACTCTCAAGTCCAAGTGGATCACCCTGTTTTTTCCAACCTATAAGAGTATATTCCCTCTCCCCCCCCACCCGCATTTTTTTTTTCTTTCCTATTTCTATTTCTTTTTCTTTTATTTTGGTTCCTGCCCTCTTTGGGTTTGTCTAGTGTGTATTTTGCTTTGGTCTAGGTTGATATTTTTATTTTGTTCACATATTTATCTCTTCTCCTCTGGGCAAAATGACTAGGGGGAGGAATTCACAATAAAAGAAAGAACCAGAGGTATTACTCTGCCACAGATCTGATCAATATCGATATAAGTAAAATGTCACAACTGTAATTCAGGATAAGAATTATAAAGTTACTATATGGACTTGAAAAAAAATTATAAAAGACACTAGAGAATCTCTTAGTGAATAAATGGTATCTAATCAGGCCAAACTAAAAATGCTCTAACTGAGATTCAGTCTAAATTTGATGCTCTAACAGCTAGAGTAAATGAGGCAAAAGAGAGAATAAGTGACATAGGAGACAGTTGATGGAAAGGAAGAAAGCTGAGGAAAAGAGAGAAAAACAACTAATAAACCATGAGGGGAGTATTTGAGAAATTAATGATGGCATAAAACAAACCAACATCAGAATTATTGGGGTCCTTGAGGGTGAAGAAAGAGAAACAGAGACAGAAGGTATATTTGAGCAAATCATTAGTGGAGAACTACCTTAATTTGGGGGAAGGAAACAGCCATTCATGTCCAAGAGGTAGATAGGACCCCACTCCCAATTAATAAAACAGATCAACACTCTGACATATAATATTGAAGCTTGCAAATTTCAGAGAAATCCTGAGAAGAGATTTCCTGAAAAGAGAAAATCCTGAAAGCAGCACGAGACAAGAGGTTCTTAAACAACAGAGTTAAGAACATTAGACTGACATCAGACCTATCTATAGAGATCTGGTAGGTCAGAAAGGTGAGCAGGATATATTCAGGGTACTAAATTAGAAAAACAAAAACAAAAACATGCAGGCAAAAACACTTTATCCAGCAAGGCTGTCATTCATAATAGAAAGAGAGATAAAGAGCTTCCAGGACAGACATAAGCTGAACAAATATGTGACCACCAAGCCAGCCCTCCAATAAATATTAAGGGGGACTCCCGTAAGTAAAGAGAGAGGTCAAGAGTCACATAGATCAGAAAGAAACAGTGACAATATCAGAAACAGGGACTTTACAGGTAATTCAATGGCACTGAATTCATATCTTTCAATATGAAATGTAAAATGAATGTAAATGGACTAAATATTCAAATCAAAAGACCCAGGGTATCATATTGGTTAAAAAAAAGCAAGACCCATGCATATGCTGTCTACAAGGGACTTACATTAGAACTAAAGACACTTCCAGACTGAATGTGAGGTGATGGAGAACAATTTATCATGCTAATGTACTTTAAAAGAAAGCTGGGGTAGCAATCTTCATACCAGACAAAATAGATTTTAAACCAAAGACTGTAATAAGGGATGAAGAGAGATGTATATCATACATCATACCCTTAAGGGGTGTATCCAATAAGAGATCCAACAATTCCAAATACTTATGCAGCAAACTTGGGAACAGCCAATTATATCAACCAATTAATAAGGAAATTATAGATATACATTAATAATAAAGCAATATGGTAGGGGACTTCAACACCCCCTCACAGCGATAGACAGATAATCTAAGCAGAAGATTAAGGGGGGAATAAAAGCTTTGAGTGACACACCGGACCAGATGGCCTTCACAGATATATTCAGAGCACTCCATCCTAAACAACATAATACACATTCTTCTTGAGTGCACATAGAAATTTCTCTAAAGCAGATCAAGTACTTGGTCACAAATCAGGTCTCATCCAATCCCAAAAGACTAGGATTATTCCCTGCATATTTTCAGACCACAATGCTTTGGAATTTGAATTCAATTATAAGAGTAAATTTGGAAGGACCTCAAAGACATGTAGGTTAAAGTGGCTTTCTACAAAAGAATGAATGGGTCAATCAGGAAATTAAAGAGGAATTAGAAAAATTCATGGAAACTAATGAACATGAAAATACAACTGTTAAAAACCTTTGGCACTTGGAATACAAGCCTCTTTCAAAAAAATTAGAAAAAAATATCTCAAATATAAAACTAACCTTAAACCTAAAGGTACTAGAGAAAGAACAGCAAATAAAGCCTAAACCAAGCAGGAAGAAAAAATAAAATAAAATAAAGGTTAGAGCAGAAATCAATGAATTACTAACAAATAGAACAGTAGAACAGATCAATGACACTAGAAGCTGGTTCTTTAAAAGGATTTTTAAGATCAATAAACCCTTGTGGACTTACCAAAAATAAAAGAGAAAAGTCACAAATTAGTAAAATCATGAATGAAAGAGAAGAGATCCTAACCAACACCAAGGAAATACAAGCAATTATAAGAATATATAATGAGCAACTATAAGGCAACAAATTAGACAAACTGAAAGAAATGGATGCATTCCTGGAAATTTATAATCTACCAAAACTGAAAGAAGAAGAAATAGAAAATCTGAACAGACACTTAACCGGCCAGGAAATGCCTTTCCAGGGGAAATCTACCAAATATTTAAAGAATAAATATTATCTCTACTGAAACTATTAAAAAAAAAATAGAAAGGGGCGGAAAACTTCCAAACTCGTTCTATGAGGCCAGCATTATGTTGATCCAAACCAAAGACCCCTTCAATAAAGGAAAATACAGACCAATACCCCTGATGAACATGGATGTCAAAATACTCACCAAGATAATAGCCAGTGGAAGCCAAAAGTACACTAAAAGGATTATTGGCCATGACCAAGTGAGCTTTATTCCTGGGCTGCAAGGGTGGTTCAAACTTCACAAACCAATCAACATGATACATCGTATTAATAAAAGAAAGGACAAGAACCATCCGATCTTCTCAATTGATGCAGAAAATCATTTGACAAAACACAATATCCTTTCTTAATTAAATCTCTCCACAGTGTAGGGATAGAGGGAACATATGTCAATATCATTAAAGCCATCTACAGAAAGCCCACAGTTAATATTATTCTTAATGGGGAAACCTAAGAGCTTTGCCCCTAAGATCAGGAAAACAACAGGGAAGCCCATTCTCACCACTACTGTTCAACAGAGTACTCAAAGTCCTAGCCTAAACATTCAGACAACTAAAGTAAACTATTTAAATTGACGAAGAAGTCAAGCTCTCACTCTTCACAGAGAACATAATATTTCATGTGGATATGCTTCTTTGGAGAAAGAGAGACAATGTCAAGCAGACTCCATACTAGGCATGGGGCATGATGTGGAGCTCAATCTCACAAACCTGAGACCATGACCTGAGCTGAAACCAAGAAGCGATGCTTAACTAACTGAGCTGCCCAGGAGTCCGTAAGTTAGATATTGACCTGTTTCTATCTAGTTATTTTTTAATATGTAGGCTGTACAATATGTTTTTGTTTCCTCTATAATGTTCTTGCATTCCTTTAAATTTCACATATATTTGGTTTGTTTAAAGATCACTGTTTTTCCTTCGGAATAAGCCAATAAGGATAAAAGAGACAAGATGGGAATTAATAAAAGTTAAGATGGCATAGTTTTTAAGGTTTTGATACATAAATTCAAGACATTTTCACAGAATGTATTGCCTCAAGTTAGGGTTAAAGTGAAACCACCCATTTGGATAATTCAGAGGATGGCATTCTTTAGGGAAAAGTAAGAATACTAAGTTTCTCTTTATCAGCCTTCTTCCTTCAGGCACTGAGATTGCAGTCATCCAATAAATGGGGACAGGCAGAAAGAGGTGACTTCAAAAGTCACAAATATGCTTTGATATCTAATTTTTGAGAAGTCTGGCAATGAGATAATTCCATTCTCCTCTTTTCTTTGTGGTGTATATAAGAATGAGTAGCTGCTATAGTAATTCTGGCTTTTGCTTAAAGAAGTTAGGTAAAACTTATGCATCCAACATATGATAATCTCACTTTATTAAAAAAAACTATTAACAGACATAAAGGAAGAAAGTGACAGTAATAAAATAATAATATGGGTCTTTAAGACACCAATAACATCAATGAATTTACCATCCAGAGAAAATCAAAAGGAAAGAGTGGCTTTGAATGACACATTGGACCAGATGTATCTAACAAATATATTGAGAGTTTTCTAACCCAGAACAGTATATGCATTATTTTCATATGTAAAAGGAACACTCTCCAGAATAGATTACATGTTAAGCCACAAAGCAAGTCTTGATAAATTAAAAAATACGAAATTATCTCATGCATCTTATCTGACCACAGTGCTGTGAAACTAGAAATCAAACTACAAGAAAAAATCTGGAAAAACACAAATGTATGAGGTTAAGTAACATGTTATGAAACAATAAATGGGTCAACCAATAAATCATAGATGAAATAAAATTATACATGGAGACAACTGAAAATGAAAACACAATAGTCCCAAAATATTTCAGATGCAGTGAAATATGTTATATGAAGAAATATTACACTATTACAAGCTTCCCTCAAAAAGCAAGAAAAATCTCAAATAACCTAAACTTACAACTACAGGTGTTAGAAAAAGAAGAGCAAACAAAATCTGAAACAGTAAAAGGAAAAAAATGATAATATGAATTAGAGCAGATACAAATTGAATAGATGTTAAAAAATATAATAGGTCAATGAAATCCAGAGCTTGTTCTGTGAAATGATCAATAAAATTAATAAACCTTTAGCCAGACTCATCAATATTTAAAATAGAAGGAAAGAGAGCTATATAGAGGACTCAAATAAATGAAATAAAAATATGAAGGAGGACAGTAACAACTGACACCACAGAAATATAAGAGATTATTAACAGAAAATTATGGAAAATTATGTACCAACAAATTAGAAAATCTAGAAGAAATTGGCTAATTCTTTTTAAAAATTATTTATTTATTTATTTATTTGAGAGAGAGAATGAGCAAGCAGAGGGAGAGGGGGAAGCAAAATTCCCGCCTAGTAGGGAGCCTGATATGGGGCTCAATCCCAGGACCCTGTGATCATGACCTACACTGAAGACAGATGCTCAACTGACTTAGCCACCCAGGCACCCCAATATGGATTAATTCGTATAGCATATAAACTTCCAAAACTAAAAGAGGAAGAAAAAGAAATTTTGTGAATTGTGATTATTAGCATGAAATTGATTTAGTAATCTTGGAGTATTAATCAATCTTCTTGAGCCAGAGAGTTCTGCAAGGCTTCAGTTCTACTGGAAGTAGTATCCTGTCTCATTTAACAAGCAGAGCAGAGCACACCTAGTTAAAACTCACCACATTCTGGCCTAGGACCAAACAATGGACACTGAAGGCAGGGAGAGCCTCTTCACATGACTGGATGAAGGATATGGAAGCCAATAATAGCAGAGAACATGCAACACATGCATACAAATTCCCTGAGCAGGCAGCCCTTAAATAATACATGACCTCTTCTTCATAGAGCTTTCTCTTATGAACAGGTAACAGAAAGGACTTTTCTACACATAAAAGAAGGCAGAGACTTAGACAAAATGCCAACATGGAGGAAATCATCCGAAACTGAAGAATAATATAAGGCCTGCAACAGAGAACTAACCAAAACAGATATAAGTAATACACCTGATGGAGAATTTAAAGCAGCAATCATAATGATACATGCTGGGATTTAGTTAAAAGAGAGAGAGAGAGAGAGAGAGAGAGAGAGAGAGAGAGAGAGAGAGACATTAGTAAGGCCCTTACTTCAGAGATAAAAGAATTGAAAAACAAGAATCAGTCAGAAATGACAAATGCAAAAACTGTAAATGGAAAAAAAGCTTGATGTAATGTATATAAGAGTAGGAGAAGCAGAGGAAGAAATAAGTGATATAGAAGACAGAATGATGGAGATGCCTGGGTGGCTCGATCAGTAAAGCATCTGCCTTCAGCTTAGATCACGATTCTGGAGTCCTGGGATGGAACCCCACATCAGGCTCCCTGGTCACAAGGGAGTCTACTTGTCCCTCTCCCTCAGCTCCTCCTCCTGATAGAACTCTCTTGCTCTCTCCCTTTTTCTTTCAAATGAACAAATGAAATCTTAAGAAAAAAAAGAAGAGAAAATAATGGAAAATAAAGAAGTTGAATTAAAGTGAGAAAGAAGTAATATGGAACCTGAGAATAGATCTGGGGAACTCTATGACTCCATCAAGAGTAATAACATTTGCATTATAGGAGTCCCAGAAGAAGAGAGAGAAAAGTGTGAAGAAATTTAATTGAGGACATAATAGCTCAAAAATTCCCTAACTTGGGCAGGAAACAGACATCCAGATCTAGGAGCCCAGAGAACTCTCAGTAAAATCAACAAAAACAAGTTAATGCCAAAACATATTGTAATTAAATTTGCAAAATATAATGATAAAGAAAAAAACTCAAAAGTGACAAGAGAAAAGAAATCCTTCACTTACAATGGAAGATCTAGAAGGCTAGTTGGAGATTGCTCAACAGAAAATTGGCAAGCCAGAAGAGTGGTATCACATATTCAATGTGCTGAATGAGAAAAATCTGCAACCAAGAAAACTTCTCAGCAAGGTTATCATTCAGAATAAAAGGAGAGGTAAAGAGCTTCTTAACCAAACAAAAATGAAAGTAGTTCGTGACCACTAAAACAGCACTTAAAGAAATATTAAAAAAAGATACATTGAGTGAAAAGGAGAGACCCAAAGTGAAAAGAACAAGAAAGGGAAACAGAAAATCTCCAGAAACAATGACAAAACTAGTAATAAGATGACAATAAATACATATCTATCAATAATTATTCTGAATGTAAATAAACTAATTGTTCCAGTCAAAAGATATAGAGTGTCAGAATGGGAAACAAAACAAAACAAAAACAAAAACAAACACACAACAACAATAAAACCAAGACCCATCTACCTTTTGCCTACAAGAGACTTATTTTAGACCTAAAGACACTAGCAGATTGAAAATGAGGGGATGGAGAGACACTTATCACAGAAATAGAGGATAAAAGAAAGTTGGATTAACAACACCAATATCAGACAAACTAGACTTTAAAACAAAGACCGTAACAAGAGACAAAGTGCATGATATCACCAAAAAAGGGGACAATTCCCCAAAAGATAAAACAATTGAAAATATTTATACAACCATGCTGGAAGCACCCAAATATATAAAACAGTTAATAATGAGCATAAAGCAACTAATTGATTACAATAAAATAAAAGTAAAGAACTTTAATGCCCCACTTATATCAATGGACAGATCATGTAAACAGAAAATAAATAACAAAATAATGGCATTGAATGACACATTGGACCATATGGACTTAACAGATATATTCAAAGCCTTCCCTCCTAAAACAGCAGAATAGACATTCTTTTCAAGTGCACACGGGGTACTCTCCAGAAAGGATCATGTGTTAGAACCCCAAACAGTCCTCAAAACAGAAAAAGACTGAAGTCATGCTACACAATTTCTCTGACCACAGCACTATGATCCTAGAAGTCAACCTCTAGAAAAAATCTGGAAAGACTACAAATACAGGGAGGTTAAACAACATGCTATTAAAAAAATGAATGGTTTGGGGAGACAAGATGGCAGGGAATTAGGAGGAGGCTCTGGTTCAACCTGTCCCCTAAAGTGACCTGATTACCTACCAAGGAACTCCGATCACTCATGAAATCAGCCAGAGATCAGAATTCTACATGTCAGGATCTCTACGGGGGCAGAAGATGCCAGTGGGCTGGTAAAGAGGAGTGGGAACGCCAGACTGGTATCCGAAGATAAACAAAAGAGGGAGGGAGCCACCAGAGGAGACGCACTGAGAAATAATACCCCAATAGGGGAGTGCCCTACAACTGGGGACCAGCATTAACTTGAAGTCGGATAGAAAGCACTCAAAAAGAGAAAGGATCACAGGGTGAAATTGCGGGAATTGGAACGGTTAGGGAAAGGGTCTTAAGTCCCCCATGGAGGACAGATAGCCCTGGCGCTGAGCCAGAGAGAGTGCGGTGGAGAAACCAGGTCTTGGTCCCTGAGCTGCGAGGAGACCTCCTAAGGGCGCTTGGTGTGTGGCAGGGGCTGGGACCCTCGCGGAGCAGAAACAGCCTTTTGCAGTACCCACCCGTACGCCGCGCCGCGCCGCTAGCAGAGCCTGAGACGCGCTCCACCCCCTCCACTGAGAGAGGCGCGAGAGCGCCAGATGGGTGCTCTAGGACCCAGAAAGTCTGAGCGCTCCCAGCCCGGGCCAGCGGGAAAATCTCTCTGTGCCTTCCCTGCTTGGAACCTTTCTGGCGGTCTGGAGCTGCCCAGACAGCTGCCACTGTTGTGGTTTTGAGTACAAGCAGGATGCACAGGTGTCCCCATAGATCGTGGCTGGGAACCAGCTCTGCAGCACCCAGAGGGGAATGGACTAGGACTTCTCTCTGGGAGGGAGGTCTGGGTGCAGTTTGTTTTCCTCTAAACCTCCAAGAACCATCGGGAGCTTCCAAGGGGAGAGAAAACAAATGAACAGACATAAAAACCTCCAGAGAACAAAGGCCTAAAGGCCCAGTTTCCTCAGAGCCCACCCCCTGGAGGGGGGCGGGAGGACTTAACTCAGGAAACACCACCTGAAAACCCACGCAGCAGGACCCTCCCCCAGAGCCAACCCGCCTAGAAGACAACAATCACTACTACTTCATAGATACATTTAATTTTTAAATCGTTCCCACTATACTGGTTCATTTTTAAATTTTTTAAAATCTTTTTTATTTTTTTATATAGAATTTTTAGCCTATTTACCATCACAGTGAGATGTCCAGTACATCAATTCCATAATAACCTTTTAACCTGAACTTTTTGATAAATATACCCATGTTTTTCTTTTGCTTTTCTATTTTTAATTTTTTTTTAAATTTCACTTTAGTTTAGATCATTCCTTCCTTTACTTTTATTTGCTAATATTCATATAGAGTTAAACTTCAAGGTAATCCCCTTTCCCCAATCAATGCTACCCCTATAGGTAAACCAATTTTTAATACCCTGTTATCTTAGGAAAGTTGTGTCCTTTAAAAAAGATATCAAAATACATCAAGGAAGAAGCAAAATAACCTTCCTCGCCCACACTGAGAATTTACAACCACTTTCCCATCTTTTTCTCCTACCAGTATTTTTGTATATTTGTGTTTGTCCTGGTAGTATATAAATCTTAAACTTAAGGCTCTTTTTGAGGAGGTTCTTTTTTTTGTTTCTCTGTTTGTTTCCTTATTTTGCTTCTACATATATATGTACATATTTTTTTAATTCTCTTGTCATATGGTTTTATCAGTCTTTTTTGTTTGTCTGTATTTGTTTGTATACTTCACAAACTTTACCTTGGTGCCCATTTGGGCTGAGACTTCTCCTTTATTCTTCTTTCTTTTTCCTCTCTCTCTCTCTCTTTCTCTCTCTTTCTGCTTTCACTCTTTCTTTTTTTCTTTCATTTGGGTGGGGACTCTTCATTGCTCAGAAGCATTCCAGGGTGCACCTTCACTGCACCAAGGTTGATACATCCAGTTACAACCATTCAGCCAACTCTCACCAAAATGTCTAGGAGGAGGAATGCCCAGCAGAAGAAAAATTCAGAGGATGGGCCCTCTGCAACAGAGCAAATGACTACCGACATAGACATTATGTCGGAAAGGGAATTCAGGCTAACAATTATCCAGGCAATAACGAGGTTGGAGAAAACCATGGAATTGATTAGGGCAGACCTGAAAGCCACCAGGGATGATGTTCACAATATTAGGGCAGAACTGAAAGCCACCAGGGCTGATGTTCACAAGGCTCTCAATGAGTTCCTATCTAATCTAAATTCTCTAAAAGCTAGGGTAACTGAGACAGAAGATATAATTAGTGATATGGAGGACAAACAGATAGAGAGAAAGGATCAGGAGAAAGCCTGGAACAAACAGCGTAGAAGCCATGAAAACAGAATAAGGGAAACAAATGATGCCATGAAACGTTCCAACCTCAGAATTATTGGAATACCTGAAGGGGAGGAGAAAGAAAGAAATCTAGAAGATATTGTTGAACACGTTCTTATGAAAATTTTCCAAATATCGCAAATGGAAACAGCGTTCATGTACTAGAGGCAGAACGGTACCCCCCCCCCCGCCAAGATTTTAGATTCTCAAAACACCTCGAGACACCTGATAGTAAGAATGAAGAATTATAATTCTAGGGAAACTCTCTTGAAAGCAGCTAAGACAAAGAAGCTCCTTACGTACAGAGGAAAGCCCATCAGAATAACCTCAGACCTGTCCACAGAACCTGGCAAGCCAGAAAGTGCTGGAAAGATATATTCAGGGCACTAAATGAGAAGAACCTGCAGCCAAGAATACTTTATCCAGCAAGACTGACATTCAAAATTGATGGAGATACAAAGGTTTTCCAAGACCGCCATAGCTTAAAAGAGTTTGCAAACACCAAGCTGAGATTACAGGAAATATTAAGGGGGGTTCTATAAAAGAGGAAAATCCCCAAGAATATCATTCTACAAAAATATAGAGACAATCTACAGAAAGAAAGTCTTCTAGGTAACACGATGTCAATAAAAACGTATCTATCGATAATCACTCTCAATGTGAATGGCCTAAATGTGCCCATAAAAAGACACAGGGTTGCAGATTGGATAAAACGACAGGACCCATCCATATGTTGTCTACAGGAGACCCATTTTGAACCTAAGGATACACCCAGATTGAAAGTGAAGGGATGGAGAAATATCTTTCATGCCAACGGGCCTCAAAAGAAGGCCGGG
>PISX010027340.1:0-23127 GCA_004024625.1 Mellivora capensis | reverse complement strand
TTCACTAAGCATGATACCCTCTAGTTCCATCCACGTCGTTGCGAATGGCAAGATTTCATTTCTTTTGATGGCTGCATAGTATTCCATCGTGTATATATACCACATCTTCTTTATCCATTCATCTGTTGATGGACATCTAGGCTCTTTCCATAGTTTGGCTATTGTAGACATTGCTGCTATAAACATTCGGGTGCACGTGACCCTTCGGACCACTACGTTTGTATCTTTAGGGTAAATACCCAGTAGTGCAATTGCTGGGTCATAGGGTAGTTCTATTTTCAACTTTTCATTATTTTATGACTATTTTGGAACCAACAAATAGGAAAGGACAACATTTTAAAGGACAGATCATGTTTTCCCTAAGTATATAAACTATGAGTTCACATGAAGTAATTTCCCATCTCAAGACTTAAGAAGCTTCTGACAAAAAAGTAAAATTTAACGTTATATAAAAAGACACAGGGCCTACAAAGCGAATAGGTTTATGTGATGCTTATATCATGGGAAAAATCTAAAATTAGAGCCACAGTATGGAACTATACGGTCAGTTATAAAGTTTTGTTATCTAGAATTATTTGAAAATTTATATCATAAAATATATGTTCAAATAAGAAAAGAATTTTTATCGGTGTTAAAAGTTCCATAATTTAGTAAGTAAGACTAAAAACTACTCAGGACCTTTTCATGCAAAAGGATGTCTTAGCCATGCGGAGGAAGGATGCAGAAACTTTTTATTAAGAAGCTATTATGCGGGGCACCTGGGTGGCTCAGTGGGTTAAAGCCTCTGCCTTCGGCTCAGGTCATGATCTTAGGGTCCTGGGATTGAGCCCCGCAACGGGCTCTCTGCTCAGCGGGGAGCCTGCTTCCCTTCCTCTCTCTGCCTGCCTCTCTGCCTACTTGTGTTCTCTGTCTGTCAAATAAATAAAATCTTTAAAAAAAAAGAAATTATTATGCGTCCGGGATTACACTAAGAACTACCATATTTGGTAAGTCATCCTCACACAACTCTGTGAAGTAGGTGTTACTCCCTCCTTCTTACAGTATCCAATGTCTTGGTCTCAGACATGTGAAATGATCTTCCCATGGGGCTCTCCAGGGAAAGTGGCAGAATCAGGATTTGAATGTGGACACTTTTGAGTTTAAACTCACATTTATGCCCAGAAATCACAGCTTGCAAAATTCCTGTGTATTTTTACTAACTGCCCTTCCATTCTAACTTTCCATTCATTCATTCCTTCATTCTCTCGACTACCAGTGAACCCATCCACTAAATATTTAACTATCAGGCTGGAGATTCAAAGATACCCGAGAAACGCAACAACTGGAATGTAAGTTGCTAAAGGCATTGGCATTGAGGCAACCAAGAAATAATCTGAGGGGTAAAAGAAAAAAAGATGGGTCCTCGGAAAGCTAGAAAAGCAGCATGCACATAGTGAATGGGAACAGACAGACAAAATCATGTTAGAGAGACAGAATGGCCCCAGGCTGCTAAGGCCGGATTAACTGGTGAATGGGCAGGAAGAATGTGTCAATCAGCAGGAGCTGGTTAAGTTTGGAAATGGAGGAACGTCATGGTCTCAGAAGTGAACATGGGCGGGTCTGGCTAAGCACCAAATGAAAGAATGTGCCTCGGCACGCTGACTCAAGTGGTCTGTATGCTGACAGGTCTGGATTGACTGAAGATGGATCCTCAAGCTCTTTCCTGACTTGAGTCCATGTTCTCCACCCAACCTCCTGGTTATTGCGGCTTCCTATACAGGCTGGCTATAGTAATGAATAATTTTTTAAAATACCATTTAATACCAGAGGCTAATTAAATAGTTACTTGGGGGTGGGTGCTGGATATTTGTACTTTGTTAAAGCTCTTCAAGCAGTTCACATACACAACACAGGGTGAGAGCTGCTGGTCTACGGCAGAAGGTGGCAAAAGTTTTCTGTAATAAGTCAGACGGTAAAAATTTTAAGCTTCATGGGCCATACGGTCTCTGTCGCAACTACAAAGCTCTGCTATCATAGCATGAAAGCAGTCACAGATAGTACTTAAGTGGACGTGTGGTTGTGTTCCAATAAGACATTTATGGACATGGATAGTTGAATTTCATGCAGTTTTCATGTATCACAAAATTTTATTCTTCTTTGGATGACCTACCAACTTTAAAAGTATAAAAACAATTCTTAGCTACTGGCTATACAAAAACCGGTGGGGGGCTGGATTTGGCACCTGCCAGAGGTGCCAAGTCCTGGCACATGGAGATGCCACAAATGCACACAACTCCTGATGTGTTTCATTGCAAATGGACTTGGATTCTCATTTTTATACCCTAATCCCAGAATCTTGTCACTTAGAGGAGTCAGGATTCTGAAGTAAAATCAACTTCAGGACTTCAAATAAATCAAGTTTTTCTAAATCTATGAGGTTGAGATCTAGACTCTGGGCAACGGTGAAGTCGTTAATATAAATGCCTACTTTTGGGGCACCGACAAAAAGAACAGCTGGCTTTCTTCACATGAGACTGCTTCCCTTATTACCACATGCAATGAACCCTGTGTATATTAGACATTTACTAGGCCTAATTAACATGTTTCATAAAAAACCATTATTTAAGGTCTCTAAGCTCTCTAAGCCACACTTGCCACATGTGGCTCATCTGATTTGAGATGTGCTATAAGTATCAGATACACACTGGATTTTGAAGATTTAATATAAAAAGTAAAATATCTCACTCATAATTTTTATATATAATAATAACGATCATATCAAATAATGTGATTTGGGTATTATTTTGGTATAATATTGATACTCTAGTATTTAACAAATATTTAAACCATATTTTGGGTATATTAGTTTAAATAAAATGTATTATTAAAATTAATATCACCTGTTTCTTTTTATCCCTATTTTTTGTGGATAGTAGAAAACTTAAAATTACCTGTGCGGCTTGCATTATATTTCCAGTAGGCAGTGCTACTCTGCATGGCAGGGGCTGAATTGCTCTAAACCCAGAGTTTTGGGCACAGCGTGTAACGTGGGGGGCTCTAAGTAATTTTTCGCTGCGGGAAAGACTGTTACTCTGATAAAGGCACAGAGCAGCTGTCTTGTGTGCACATAGGAGAGACTCTGCCAGACCACCGGAGAGGGCAGGAGACAACGCAAGCCGACTCCAGGGAAGGGGTGGATTAAGTTTGGACTTGAAGGTTACATTAATCAGGAGCCAAAGAGGAAGAGGGATGAGAAAAAATATAAAATTTCTGCCCTGCTCCTGCTTCTTTACTAACTCCCTAGCCTGTCATGTTTCCGAGTGACTATCTCAGCTCTCTGGTGTCTCGAGCCTTTGCTGCTGTGATCTTTGACCCAGAGCAAAGGAGCACCCAGTGCAGGGAGACTCCAAGGAGGCACTTGTCCCTCTAAATTCCTGGGAGAGAAAACTGCCTACATAAGTTGTAAAATACTGCTGTCCTATTTTTCTTCTTCAACAGAGAACAGAAAAATTTTATTATAAGATAGAAAGGTAAAGCAGCACAAGTCTAAGGCACGTTAGTATTGGTCAGTGACCTTTGTCATCTTTACCAGCTGTTGCGTGGCTCTACCTACCTGACCTTTGGGCATCATAACTCTTGCTTGGTTTTGCGTATTTTGGCACTTCGAGATATATATCGATATCGACACACACACAAACACACTCTCTCTCTCTCTCTCTTTTCCTTTGATTATTTGATAATTTGGCCTTGATCTAGTGTGGTTCATTCAAAATCCATAGCCATCCCCTTCTCTCTCACTGTGGTGCTTCCCCACAGCAGCTGTAACAGTAAATCCCCAAGCTCTCAGTCTCTCTTACAGGCAAGGGTTCCCATGGGACTCGTTTCTGGAAAAAGAGACATGGGCAGAAATCTCTGGGAAAAAGGACCTTTTCGAATCCAAAGGTGAAACCTTGCCAGGAGCTTCTGGGCCCCTTTGCCTCTTGACTGGAACGCAGGCGTGAGGTTGGAGGTGGAGCAGCTGTCTTGAGACCATGACAGAGACAAACAGAGCAAGGATAAACAGAGGAGGAAAGGGCAGAGCCCTAGTCCTTAATGACATTGCTGAGGCTTGACTCCCTTCAGATTCCTTGTTGTGTGAGAAAAATAAATCCTAAACTTGTTAAGTCACTATTAATCTGTTTTCTATAACCGGCAGTGAACATAATCTTAACCAATGCGGTAACTATTATGCAAAACAGTATCATAAAGTCTTTTTTTTTTTTTTCTCTCCCTTCCTGGAAATCTCTCAGTGACTGTGCCTCTCCTACACTCTCCTTCTAGTTGTCTCACCCCTCGCTCTCTCCCTTCTCTCCTCCCTACCAGGTCTTGCCTCCTGAGATTTGGAATTTCCAGGGAAGGTTACAAAAAGGAGAAGCACAGCACCTAAACAGCAATGGTGGTTTAGAACTACAGTCAGTAATCAATGCAGCCCCAGTGCCCTTGGCCTTGGCCCTCCGCCTGACATCTTGGTCATGTTCTCCCCAAGCAAAGAGGAATTTTGAGCACATTGCCGAATGTGTACCCAGAGCCTTGGCCACACAGGCCTGGGATCAGAGGGAGGGTGAAACTGCCACCAAAGGTACAGAGGCAAGAGAGGTGGCGGTGGCAGCTCCCCGTGTTGGCATGCTCATCTCACTTCCCCATTTGGTGAGCTCTCGGCCACAAAAGGACATATTTCAGTTCTTTACGGCGGGCACAGGTTTTCGTGTTCAGTGGTAAACCCACATAAGCCTTGCCATCCCAACAAAGTCACCAGGCCCTAGTTAGAAAAGCATTCCTCCCCACAGATAAGAAAAAGAAGACTCTGATCCAAAAACAGTCAAGTCAACAAAGGAAAATTGAAAAGACGCCCAGACAACAGCACAGAGACGTATTAACTCAGAAAAGGAAAATGTCTTTTTCCCCTTGAGCTGTTTATTCAGAACTTTTTAATGTAACTAGGTGACACTAGGTAATGTTGATACAGCTACAGTTCTTCCTTTTCTTTCAACACAGTGATAGCTCCTTCTTTCTTCCTATATTTCTCCATCTGGCAATACATACCTAGGATATTTTGGGTGACATCAGCCTCTCGTTTCCTATATAAAGCCACGTGAGATCAGATGTAGAGAGAGAAGACAAAGGCACATCCTAGAGCTAGGTGACTTTACCTGAATATTTGCTTGAGTGTATTTCGCATATTTTAACTTAGTTATTTCATTTCAAAGTCTAAATTGTTCTTCCAGCATGATATTTCACGGCATACCACTGTTATATTATAATACCATTACCCATGGAGTATACACATAAACGCAGGATTTCAAATGCATTTTTTTTGTTGTTGTTGTAAAGCCCTGGAAATGATACTTGGGAATACATCCATTTCCTTTTTAGAGTGTCTGAGTTACTTGTCACATTTTATAGGCAAGCTTTAAAAACTCAGCTTACAGATCCCCCATAACCTATCTCTACACCTCCAAAGGACATAGCTTTAGGAATTAATTGCACTGTCCCTGCCCCATAGCGGCTTTGTGCTCATCCTTGGGATGCTTCCCTCCTTTATCTCTGCAGATTGTGAAGCCAACCTTTTTCCAACATTACCCAAGATTTTGCCTCAGTTTCCCACTAGAGTCCATGCTTCTGTTCTGCTAAGGAACCTGTGTCTTCAATGACCTGTCCCTTCTGTGATGGCTTCTTTCCCTCAGTCCTCACTCCATTATGGATCCTGGGTTGCCTACTCTACCTGTATTACTTCATTCATTGAATAAACATTTGATTAGCAACAGGTGCAGTTCTAGCCTCTGCAGGGGATGCAGTGAGTAAGGCAGGGATCTGCTAGTCTAGACAGACAGAAAATAGATCAACCAGTAAATTAATAAATAAGAAAACTCAGGTTAGTTATGATTAAAGAAATTGAAGATCTCTGAGGCCCCTGGGTGGCTCAGTCAGTTAAACATCTGCCTTTGGCTCAAGTCATGATTCCAGGGTCTTGGGATCGAGCCCCACATTGGGCTCCCTGCTTGGCAGAGAGTCTGCTTCTCCCTCTCTTTCTGACCCTCCTCCCCACTTGTTTGTTTTCTCTCTCTCTCTCTCTCAAAAAAAAAATAAAATAAAATAGAGAAAAGAAAGAAGAAAAAAAGGAAAAGAAAAAGAAAAAAAAAAAGAAATTGGAGATCTCTGTAGAACAGATAAATGTCAAGAATCTCTTCATCGCTGACCCTAAAACCTGCATCCTGCCTCCTGCCTCCTAATATTATTAATTCATCAAAACAACAACCACAAAACCCTGCAGGAGTGAATTTTAAATGGAAAGTGGTAGCTGCTTTGTTATAGTGTGTTTGTGTCTCTGGAAAATAGGGTAGACATTTACTTGTGCCCTAACTACTAAAATACTCTTGCCCACTGGAAGGTATAAAATGATTTGTGTTGTCTGAGATCAGGGTAGCAGGTGTGGAGAAAATGCTCTGAGCAGAAGTGCTCTAGTCACCAAGTCTCCCTTTTTCCATCAGGTTGCACCTCAAGCTCTTGTGGGAGAGAGAGAGAGAGTGTGTATGTAGGGGTGTGTGTCTGATGAGTCTGAGAAGGCAGCCCCAGAAAGCCTCAAATACATTTTTTTAAAAGATTTTATTTATTTATTTGACAGACAGAGATCACAAGTAGGCAGAGAGGCAGGCAGAGAGAGAGAAGGGGAAGCAGACTCCCTGCTAAGCAGAGAGCCCAATACAAGGCCAGATCCCAGGACCCTGGGATCATGACCTGAGCCGAAGGCAGAGGCTTTAACCCACTGAGCCACCCAGGTACCCCTCCAATACATATGTATCCAGTTTCTTTTCCTGAAAAAATAAATGGTAAACAGATCATTTGTAAAATAGGTAACAAATATAAGTGACATGTCAATAAGAAAATGGTTTGCAGAGAAAAGAATAAATGATATAGGGTTAAAGTTAAGTCAATGCCACTATGTTGGCAGAAATTAAAATGTTTTTAATTGCTTTGTTAGAAAGGAGTTACATGTCAATTCTATCTGAATAGCTCTAAAATTCTACACTTCTATCTTGTGGAAACTCAGAGTCTCCAATAAGATGCGAAAAGACTCCCTTTGTGTTTAACGTGTATGTTGCTTATCACACACTTTGCAAACAGCTCCCGATATTTCCAGTCTTAAATGAGAGCAAATTCTGTCAACTCTGGGTCAGTGCAAAAGCCAAGCCTACAGCAGGCTTGTGCACTTTTATAACCTTTTTCAAACAGAGAGGTTGGTGTTTTGGTTATAAAGTAAGTCTTACCTTCAAGATACTTCCAGGCTAGGGTACAAAGAGAATTCTGTTTTTGCAACTCAATATATTTAAAGTGTGGATAATAATACAAAGGTGAAAGCAAGACTAACCTCAGGGAATCCTAATGAGGGCAAATGACAATGAAATGAAATAAAGATGGCAGGCTCATGAGATCATCAACTGTGAATGATTTTTCCTTCAAAAACCATACACTTACTCATATGCAATTATAAATATATGGGAATACAACCCTACATGGAAATTTAACGTGAGTAAAGAATGGTATTTTATTAGTTTCGTGGGGCTTCTGTAATAAATTTGCACTAACTTTTGGGCTTAAAACAATAGCTGTGTAGTGTTTCACAGTCTGGAGTTCAGAAATCTGAAATCAATGCTCCAGCAGGGCTACGCTCACACTGAAGGTTCTAGGAAAGGATTTTTCCTTGCTTCTTCACAGCTTCTGGAAGGTCCTGGCAATCCATGGCTTTCCCTGGTTTATTGCTGCAGCATTCCTATCTGTCTCTGTTTTCACATCCTTCTCTGTGTGTCCTCTCCTTTTCTTACAAGGACCCCAGTCATTGGATCTCGAGCCCATTCTAAAATCTAGTATGACCCCATGTTAAAAACTAGTTCTATTTGCAGAGGCCCTATTTCCCAGTAAGATCACATTCTAAGGTTCTGGACAGATATGATTTTTTTTGGCAGGGGGACACCAAACCCACCACAAGTGTCATCAGATCTAGGTTTAAATACAAACAGAAAAACTAGAAAAATAAGAAAACGATGGCAGGAACATTGGCCTCAGATCTAGGAAACTGTGGCTGGTTTTTTCTACTCTACCTCTACTGCTGTTACCTTAGGCCTGATCCTCAGCCTCTTTTACCCACGGACATCACAATTCACTCCCAACCAAGATCCTTGCCTTAGCCAGTCTCCCTCTTTTCAAATTCTGCCTCTGCCACTTCTTACCTTTGAGATCCTGGGTAAGGAATTTAGCCCATCAGTGCCTTGGTTTCCTCACCTGTGAAATGGGAATGACTACACTTTCCTCACAGGCTTTCTATGATGATTATATCACTGAATCTGTGTAAATCACTTACATAGTGTTTGATACAGAGTACATAACAGTGTATAGTTTTCATAATTATTAGTCTCCCTTTTGTATAATCAATCCTGACTGTCATGGGCAGGTCATATTAATAAAACTAAAATCTGATATCATTCTCTTCTAGATATTTGCAAATGATACACCCTACAAGGGGTTAATACCCAAAATATATAAAGAACTTTAACAACTCAACACCAAAAAGCATACAATTCTATTGAAAAATCAGCAGAGGACCTAAATAGACATTTTTCCAAAGAACACATACAGATGGCCAACAGACATAAGAAAATATGCTCAACATTACTCACCATTAAATCAAGACCACAATGAGATACCACCTCATGTATAAAAAAGACAAGAAATAATAAGTGCTGGTGAGAATATAGAGAAAAGGGAACTGTGCACTGCTGGTGGGAATGTAAGTTGGTGCAGCCACTATGGAAGAGTATAGAGGCTCCTCAAAAAAAATAAAAATAGAAATCCCATATAATCCAGTAATTCCACTGGTTATTTATCCTCCAAAAATAAAAACACTAACTTGAAAAGACATATGTCTCCCTATGTTTATTATTTACAATCACCAAGATAGAGAAGCAATCCAAGTGTCAACTGCTAGATGAATGGATAAAGAAGATGTGGTATACACACATACACACATGGGCGTGTGCGCACATATTGGGTATTACTAAGTCATAAAAAAGAATGAAATCTTGCCATCAGCAACAACATGGATGGACCTAGAGGGTATATCGCTAATAAGTGAACTAAGTCAGACAGAAAAAAAGATAAATACCATATGATTTCACTCAGACACCTGTGGAATATAAAAAAATAAGACAAAATAAACAAGTAAAAAACCAAACCAACTGTTAAAAACAGAGAACTGGTGGTTGCTAGAGAGTAGGGGGTGGGGCGATGGGCAAAATAGGTGAAGGGGATTAAGAGATACAAACTTTCAGTTATAAAATAAGTCACAGAGAGAACTACAGCATAGGGAATATAGCCAATACTACTGTAATAATTGTATGATGACAGATGGTGACTACACTTACTGTATGAGCACTGAGTAACACACAGAATTATCCAATCAATTATATACCTGAAACTAATATGACATTGTATGCCGATTATATTTCAATAATAAACAAAACCTGATGTCGTTCTCGTCTTTAAAATCATCCATGTCAGCCAGCTGATTACCAAAGTAAACTCTCAGTAGGTACGATGCCCTTAATATCTGACTGTATCTCGCCCATCTCTCCCACGCCTCACCCAAGAGGGCTTCTCATGACTCCTTGCTTTTGCACACACGGTCCCTATGTCTGGAACCTGCCTGATTCCTTGTTCACCTGGTGAATACTGACACAGAGCGGCTCAGTGCTCATCTGTCAGCTTCCTGAGAAGGCTTCCTTAAGGCTCACAGCAAAGGGCTCCTCTTCTCTGTTGTCTGAGCATAATAAACCTTCATATTTGCGTATGATTATTTATTGTCATATCTTCTTTTGTGGAATAGGAGTTCCCTGAAGCTAGGCAAAATGCTGTATCAATTCTTAAAGCTCTAACTCCTTGGAAGAAAATACAGCATGTTGGCCAACAACATGTGGTTTGGAGTTGGACAGATTTGTTCTCTTTTTGCGAGCTATGCAATCTTGGGGATGTTACTTAACCTGTAAATTGGGGTAGTAAACATACTCACCTACTGGGGTTGAGGTAATGCTAGCAATGCTTAATGCCTAGAATATATTAAAGGATATTTAATAAATACCTTTTAAAAGTTCTGTTAGTTGAACATAACTGAAAAAAATCATATAAGCTTGCAGATTGTTGCTGTCAAACATTGAGTCTCCCACTCTTAGCCTCGGTTTAATCTTTATATTTTTATCCTTAGTAATTCCCTTGCCTACATGCCTTAAAATTCATCCAAACCCTCACTGCTCTCCTAAGACTACACTTCTTCATTCTCAGCAGATGACTCTACCTCCTACTAGAAAATATAAATATGAATAAATAAGTAAGAGTTAAAGTCTTCAAGCATGATCTTCATCTGCCTACTGCCCCATGGCCCTCTCTGGGATGGACAGACGGATGGATGGATGGATGGACAGACACACACACACACACACACACACACACACACTCCTACAGACTTGACATACGTCAATTTATGCAGGCTTCCTTCATTCTGGAGAAGGAAATCCTCCTTCAACTGTTGGATGGCAGCTCCTCCCACTGTATGTCTTTTACCCCAGTCTCCTCTGCCCTCTCCAAGACCCTGACTCATTACACTCTCTCTCAACAACACCTGCCTTGTTAGTGGGCACACCTGTAGCCGACAAATATAATAAACATCTCATCCTAACTAAAGCAACAAGAGTCTCCACCGGCTCTGCCTCTAGATGTTTTCTTGCCTTTCTTCTTTCACTTTCATCCAAACCTCCAAAGAATAGTCTAGAAAAGCAGTCTCCACTTTTTCATCGCCCACATACTCATTAACCCACCTAACTGCAATTAAGAGCAATCGCTCCACTCAAAGAACGCTTACTGAAGTCACCAAATTTAATGGATTTTTTAGGTATGGTTTTTAGTGGCTCTTCTATATTCAATACCACTGATCACTCCTAAAAACTATCCAACTTCTGTGCTTTTGGGATACGACAGCCTTTAGGTTTTCTAATAGAATTTTTACTATTTTGTTGAACTTTTTATTGAAGGCCTCACTTCTATTCCAAATGTTGGTGACCTTGCATCTTTGGCCTGCTATCTTTCCCACTGTTCTTACCCTTGAGAAATGGCATCCACTTTCATTATTTTTTTTCGTACTATAACCTTTGACTCTCAGATTGTTATGCCTTCCCCAGGTTTCAGAGTAGATTATCCTACTGCTTTTTTAAATTTCTCTAACTGAATATTCCACAGGCATTTTAAATTTAGCCTGTTTAAAGCTGAACTCATTATCTTTTGTCATGATTCTTTTCCCATAATCTCTCTTTTTTTAAAAGATTTTATTTATTTATTTGAGAGAGAGAGAGTGAGAAAGAGCATGAGAGAGGAGAAGGTCGGAGGGAGAAGCAGACTTCCCATGGAGCTGGGAGCCTGATTCGGGATTCGATCCCAGGACTCCAGGATCATGACCTGAGCCAAAGGCAGTCGCTTAACCAACCGAGCCACCCACATGCCCCCCCATAATCTCTCTCTTCATAGTCAGCTCAATCATCCATAACCAAAGCCTAACAGGGGATGCATGAGGGGAGGAATTCAAGGTGTGCCCTTTGGGGATGTAGTTAAAATTTATGGTGAGCTCTCTGTGGCCCAGGAGGGAAGACAAAAACCTTGAAAACAAATCCTCTGTGCTCTGCAAAGAATCACCTCATGGGTCTCTCTTGATTATGTGAATATAAGGGCAGAAGGTGCCTTTTGTCCTAGGATGAGTTTTATTGTTGTTTGCTTTCTTTTCAATATTTATCAAAAAACTGCTTCACTTGTGGATATTCAGAGCTGTTTCCTGGGGTGGAGGACAAATGGATAAACACAGCACAAGGCTTATGTGTACTCCTTGAAGTCTGAAATTCCAAAGACCTGTGGCGTAGACGAAGGCTAGTCAGCACCTTCATCTACCCCGCTCCACTCACCTCCACCCATCCAATTAATTATCCATTATTCTTAAGTCTTTCTTGAATATACTTCCTTTTCATATTAAGCACCATGTTCCCAAACCAGCCAACCCTCTGCCATCTTTCAAGTAGTGCAGTAACCTCTCTGACAGAGTTCCCAGTAATTAGTCTTGTCCTCAGATCTGTCCTCCACAAAACCATCTTTGTGACCTAACATTCAGAATCTTCCAGTAACTTTCCCTTTCTTACACAATAAAGACTTAGCTCGTCAAATGGCACAAAACCTTCTCCATGCACAAGTATTTTCAGTTTAACTGTCGCTGCTCCTTGCCTGCACTAACAGTAACAGCAGAAAGCATAGTTTCCTGCACAACACATTTTTTCATTTTTCTGCCTTTGGCTAGGTGATCAGCTTTGCTTGAAATATCTGGTCTCAGCCTCCTCATCTGCATAAACCTGGCCTATCTTCGAAAGGCTCAAGTGATACCTAGCTGTGTCAGGTGATCTGCTCCTTCATTTTCATGGCACCCTGTCCGATGTCTAGTGGCTGGCTTCCACATTGTACTGTACTCATCCACTCCTTTCCTCGCCTCTCCCCACTCCCACCTCCTCCTCCAGAAAGATAAAGTCTTACTCATTTTTATATTTCTAGCACCTATCACAGTGCTTGAAATATAACAAATAATCAGTAAATGCTTGTTCAACTGAATAAATGAATTCCAGCTCTCCCACCAATTTATTATGACCCTGGGCAAGTCCCAGACTCTCTGGCACTCAGTTATTTCATATAAAGTTAAGGAGCTGAACTAATCTCTTAAATGTCCCTTTCAGTTCCAACATTCTATGATGCTTCTATTATATTTGTTGAAAGAGTGTAATGGAGTGAAAATTTATTTTTAATAGTCTGTAATTACTAACAAAAACATTCTCTATTTCATCACTCAGCTACTCTCTTGAAGTTTAATATAGTTTTACTTAAAATATCCAAGTTAGTTATGGTGCATAAAGCTCCCACCTTATTGTGTTGAAGTAAACAAAAGTAATTCATGTTCATAAAGTTTAATCACTAGAAATATATTCGAATGTGTCAAGAAGCATAGACTAATTACTGCATTATAACTGGCTGTTGGATTATGAAACCAGTCATTGTTTCCTACTCATATTTTCTTATTGTTAATAATTTGATTCCGTAGTTTAACCTAGTGTTTTTTATGTGGATTTCTTAAATATAATTTATTGATTTTAGATTTACAGAAAAGTTCCAAAGATAATACACAGAGTTCCAGTACACCTGCACTAAGTTTCCCCTGCTGTTAATATCTTACATTACTAGAGTAAATGTGTCATCATTAATGAACCAATATGGGGCCATATTATTATTAAAGTCCATGTTATGTGCAGATTTCCTTAATTTTTACCTAATATCCTTTTTCCTTTTTCATGATCCCATGCAGGATACAACATTACGTTTAGATGTTGTACATCCTTAGGCTCTTCTGGGCTCTGACTCTTCTCAGACTTGCCTTGTTTTGGATGGCCTTGACAGTTTTGAGGAGTACTGTGAGGTATTTTGTGTAATGTCCCTCAATTTGAGCTTATCTGAGATATATATATATATATAGATATATATATAGATATGTATATATATATTTATACATAAATATATATATATTTAAGATTAGAGCAAGGTTATAGGTTTTTGGAGGAAAATCACAGACATAAAGTATCATTCTTATCACACCACACTGAGGGTACATACTGTCAGTGTAACCTAACCTATCAGTGCTGTTACTGAATACCTGGCTAAGGTAGTGTTCACCAGATTTCTATACTGTAAAGTTACTCTTTTCCTTCCTTTCCTTTCTGTACTCTTTGGAAGAAGCCACTATATGCCTAGCCTTACCCTTAATGGTCAGGGGCATAGTCCACCTCCTTGAGAGTAAAGTACTACATAAATTACTTGAATTCTTCGGCATGGGAGCTTTGTCTTCTCTCTCCCATTTATTAATTTATTCAATCACTTATTTTTACCAGTATTGTCTTATGGAATATGGGTTAGTTCTGCAACATCAAATTTACATCAAGTAGAAGTTAAAGGAGAACAAAATAAACATGAAGCAGAGAAGGGAACACAGAGCCAAAAAGCATCATGTTCATTTATCCTGATGCTAATCTAATTCTCTTCAAATGATTTAAGTCCCTGTGCAGTGAACCACAGTGGAGTAAAATGTACATAGAACAGTGTACTTAAAGGTAAGGTTATTATTTTCATAAGCTGCACGAATCTATGAAACCTTTACTTCGGTCAAGAATCAATACTGGCCCTCAGGAGTCTTTCCTTCCATCTACTATGTCCTCCCAAGCCTGGTAACCATGATTTTCAATTCTAATAGGCAACTTTTGCCTGTTTCTGAACTTCATACAAATGGAATCGTGTGTGCTATTTGTGTCTGGCTTCTTTCACTTAATATTTTTGGAGGGTGCAGCTGGGGAGAGAGACATCCATGTTGTTGCATGTAGTTGTACATTATTCTAGTTGTTACACAGTGTGAAAATACATTGTGTGAATATACAGTACATTTCCTCGCGTGTAATGGTACATCTTTCTTAATGCTATTCATTATGCATTAAGTGCGACTACATCATGTGTGTATTCGTTTTTCTGCTGATGTGGACTGGGTAGTTTTCAGTTTGTGACGATAATGGATAATGCCACTAGCGACATTCAGTTACATGTCTTTTAGTGAACATATGGACATATTCATGTTGATTTTATACCAAAGCATGTAATTTTGGATAACAGCATATACCTATGATTACCTCAAGTAGACAATTTTCCAATGGTGTTGTACACATTTACACTCTTGCTCCCAGGATATGAAAGTTCCATTTGTTCCACATCCTCGACAGAATTGCCTTTTTTTTTTTTAAGATTTTATTTATTTATTTATTTATTTATTTTATTTATTTGACAGAAAGAGATCACCAGTAGGCAGAAAGGCAGGCAGAGAGAGAGAGGAAGGAAGCAGGCTCCCTGCTGAGCAGAGAGCCCGATATGGGTTGATCCCAGGACCCTGGGATCATGACCTGAGCCGAAGGCAGAGGCTTTAACCCACTGAGCCACCCAGGCATCCCAGAATTGCCCATCTTTTTCATTTGTGTGTACATATTAGGATGTCATTGAAGCCTTATTTTTTTTATTTTCCTGATAACTAATGAGGCTGAGAACTGTTCATGTGTGTATTGGCCATTTGGATTTTTGTGGAGTTTCTTTTGTAAAACATTTATTCAAGAATTTCTTGCCCTTTGTTCTATTGGTTTGGCTCTTTTTAAAAAATAATCTGTTTATAGGGTGTGTGTGTGTGTGCGTGTGTGTTTATATATTTGGATATAAATCCTTCGTTGAATATATTTTGAACATTTTCTTCTTCTCTGTGGTGCTGCTTACAAAATCTTTGTTTTAAAAGATTTTTATTTATTTATTTGACAGAAAGAAAGATCCATCGAGAGAGATCAGGAAGGTTTAGTGGAAAAGGAAGAAGCAGGCTTCCTGCAGAGCGGGGAGCCTGATGTGGGGCTTGATCCCAGGACACTGGGATCATGACCTGAGCTGAAGGCAGACCCTTAACGACTAAGCCACCCAGTTGTCCCCTGTTTTCAAGATCTTAACAGTGTCATTTGGTGAACAGATTTAAAAATTTTAATGTAGTCTAATTTATCAAATATTTACTTTTTGTTACCACCTTTTGTGTTCAGTTTAAGAAACCTTTGCTTACTGCAAGGTCAGAGAGATGTTCTAGAATAAGGTTTGGAAAACTATGGCCTGCAAGCTAAATCCAGACTGCCATCTGTTTTTGCAAATAAAGTTTTATTGGAACACAGAGAGGCTCATTCACTTACATGTTGTCTATGACTACTTTCATATATCAATGGAAGAGTTGAATAGTTGCAAAAAAGACCATACGATTTGCAAGGCCTAAAATATTTACTATCTGGTCCTTTAAGTTTGCCAAAACGGATTCTAGAAGTTTTTTTTTTTTTTTTAAACCTTTACGCTTAGGGTTGCAATTTATCTAGAACTGATTTTTGTGTATATTGTGATAAGGGGGAGGTGGTCAAGACTTGTTTTTTCCATAAGACTATCCAACTGACCTTACAGATCTCAATGGAAAAAAAAATCCTTTTCCTGCTGCACCACAGTGTTATCTTTGTCATAAATTAGGGGACCTGTTTGTGTCAGTCTGTTTATGGACACTATTCTTTTCCACTGATTTCTTGCTGTCTATCCAATACTGTACTATTTTAAATGTTATGATTTTATAATAGGTCTTAGGGTTTTGTAATGCAAGCCCACCAGAAAATGTTACTTATTCTCGGTCCTGTGCATTTCCGTATGCTTTTTAAAGAAAGTTTGGTGTTGATTTTGCCAAATATTTTAATTGTTAGGGAAGCAGACAAAAAAATATTTCCCTTTAAAATATGTATAATTCTCACCTATAGGGGCACCTGGGTGGCTCAGTCAGTTAAATGTCCTCCTTCAGATCAGGTCATGACCCTGGGGTCCTGGGATCGAGCCCCACATCAGGCTCCCTGCTCAGACAGGGAGTCCACTTCTTCCTTTCCCTTTGTCCCTACTCATGTTCTCTCACTTGCTCTCTCTCTTAAATAAATGCATAAAATCTTTAAGAAAAAAAATATGTAATTCTCACTTATAAAAGAAAGCTTCAAATAGAATCTTAATTTGAAATGTAAAATTAGAGACTAGTTAATAGTTTCTATACATTATTACTTTACTGATATAGTCAAATATTGTGTTTAATAAAATACAATACTGATACCCTAAAATCTAAATTATTTGTGACACTAAATAAAAGATACCCTTGGCAATTTTATTTTAAAATTTTGTTTGATCTTTGTAAAGTAACCCATCATAATTCAGATGTGTGCAGATGTTATATTTTCAGTAAAGACAACTTTCTGGGTAGCTTCAGAATTCTTAGGATAAAGCTCTACCAGAACATTTCTCAGTGGGGTTTCTTTGAGGGGGTGGGGCAGGGAGCACATTGTTGTTAATTTTTCTGAATGCTGTAGTTCAGTGAAATCTGTTTTGAAAGTAATACTGTCTTTGGGACACCTGGGTGGCTTAGTCGGTTAAGGGTTAAGGGTCTAACTCTTGATTTCCACTCCGGTCATCATCTCAGAGTGGTGGAATTGAGTCTCATGTAGGACTCTGACCTCAGCAAGTAGTCTACTTGGAGAGCTCTCCTTCTCCCTCTGCCCCTCCCTTGCTTATGCCCACTTTCTCTTTCTAAAATTTAAAAAAAAAAATAGGGCACCTGGGTGGCTCGGTGGGTTAGGGCCTCTGCCTTCGGCTCAGGTCGTGATCCCGGGGTCCTGGGATCGAGCCCCGCGTCGGGCTCTCTGCTCAGCGGGGAGCCTGCTTCCCTTCCCCTCTCTCTGCCTGCCTCTCTGCCTGTTTGTGATCTCTGTCTGTCAAGTAAATAAGTGAAATCTTTAAAAAAAAAAAAAAGAATTAAAAAAAAAAGTAATACTATCTTCTCACCCCATAAGCAACAATTAATATATTAGGAATTTTCACTTCTACAAAGCCCATCTATTTTACTAAGATAAACAAGGACTTTCACTACTTGGTATGCAGAATCACTTAACAATTTACAACAAACAATGCACAAATGTTATAGACTGGTGTCTACTTTCTGAAATTTGTAAATTATCATCTTTTTCAACAATTAACCTTAAGACTTTCCTCATTGCACTTTATAATAAAGTAGCCTGCTCTAATGGCCAATTATAAATTAAGACCTATATTTTAATTTTGTGTATAATCTTTATAATAATGTATTTTTTGCAGTAAGTATTCTTATGTACACTATTTTTAAAAAATTAAATGTTTATCGAAGATAAGCTATCTCAAGATATATAATTCACTAATTTAGGGCCAAATGTCATAGAACGATATTTTTATAAACTCAGAAAAAGAATACTGAATTGACCAAAAGTCTATATCAGAAGATATATAAAATAATTTCTTACTTTAAAGCAAAAGATCTTAACTTTTTTGGAACAATGAATCATTTTAGAATTTGTTGAAAACTACAGACTACCCCAGAAAAAAAACACACTCTCTCTCATACACACACACACATTTTGCATACAAGTAGTTCAGTGATTCTCAAAGTCCTTGTTCCATATCCATAAGTTCCCTGTCCATAGATCCCATCCTCCACTCCCTTGTACCTGCCTCCCCAGCTTCTTAGATCACAGGAACTATTAAATAAATCTGTTATCAAAATCATTGACCCCTGTTTTAATGAAGTCTGACAAAAAAAAGTCCTTATGTATAAATTGTATTGCCATCAGCAGCCATTTTTAAAATTAAAAACTACTTAGGTTTCCAAATTAGTTAAACATCTCATTTTTCAAGTCCCTTATTCAAAGAGTAAGCTTAATTCAAATGAAAGTATATTAATTATTTTTTTGAGATAGAATAAATGAATGCATGTCTATCTTGTCTCTCACCTTTTGAGATTTGCTCCTGTCACAGTCCCCCCAGAAATCCCTTCTTCCTGGCCACACATAAACCTGTATTCACACAGCAAAGCCTTTTTTTCCCCACTTTTTTTGAATCTCTCATTCCCCATTCACCTCTCCAGAAAGGTTGACCACTCCTTTATCTGCTCCTATTCTAAAAGTACAAGAACTTCTTTTACTGCATCTTATTTCTTATCTATCTTTGATATAACTGCCCTCCCACATCGCACTTCTAGACTTAGGTTGCTTTGAAAACTAAGGGGATTTCACATTTATTTATATATCTGAATGCCTGATACAATGTTTGGCACATTAGTAAATAATAAAAGTCTGTGGATGAATAGATGAATACAGGAATCTTTTCTGAAGTTGCACATTTATTTAAAAACTATTTTAGTGTAGTAAGAACACTTAACATGAGATCTACTCTCTCAATAAATTTTTATACCACAATACAGTATTGTTAATTACAAGAGCAAAGCTCTCTTAGGGGCTAATATTACTAATTTATGATTGCATGCACAAAGTAATTCTAAGCTACCTATTTTTAGTTTTTGAGTTTATTCTGTGATATTCACATGGAAGTACAAATGAATCTCAGTGACAGACAAGGAGTTGTAGTATCTAAGTTCACATGCAGTAAGAGCACCTTAGAAGCATAAGAAAATATAACTGACCCACATGTATGAATAATGGTTCCTCCCTTCTTGTAATAATTATTGACTTCACACTAAATGCTCTTGATTTAAAAATAATTCAAGTCATCTTTATTTTAAAAAACAAAACCAATTCTGCAGATTATTTTTAGTGTCACATTTTATTCCTTTCAAAGAATTTCATTATATTTCATTCTTCAAACCCTGGAAATAAATCTACTTGTCATTCTTCTTCTCAGACATCACAGGAACTTCTCACAATCATCCACTGATGCTTTAATGTCTTTAATACAAAAGCAGAAGAGTAGGTGAGAAGTCTCCGGATGTCTTCTGTGGTAAAACTTTCCAGTCATCTGGAGAATAGAACTACTCATCCTTCTGCCCCTTTCTCTGTTCACATTGCTTCTATTTTTAGACTATTGATAACAGAATGATTTCACCCAGTGTAACTACCAACATTTCCTAAATTAGTTTCTCTTGAAAAGAAATTTCAAATGGGCCATTAAAATCCATTTTTAAACCATACCTCCCATGTAACCTTTCTCTAATTCTAAACTTCTCTAATTCTAAATTTCTCTAACTCTAAATTCTAAGCTCTTCCCTGAGATGGTATTGAGAGAGCTTCCATGCTATTGGCTCTGTTTATAGATTTACAGGATTCTGTTTCTTTTATTGAACATGGCTTTAAAACTTGTGTCTACCCTAGGCAAGCTCTCTGCAGGAGGTTGTGATAGAAGGTATCACCTATCAGCACAGTGCCTAAAAATAGTTCTTCAGCAGTACGGCTGAATTCCCACTTCAATCGAATTAACAGCTGTTGAGTCCTTTGCATCTCCTAAGTCTTTGAACTTTTTATTCTATATCCCCATCTTGAGACAAATCAAGAAAAAGCTGTCATTTTCACTTCTAGTCCTTTATGCAAACTGTTTTCAGACCAAGCTATGAAGTAAAATGTTTCTGAAGGTGTAGAACTACATCTTAGTGGATTTTTTTTCTTCTATATGTTGGTAATAGGCAGTTCGCAATGACCAGAACCGGTGTTTACGATACAGTTCTGTGCATTTTTCAAGACATTCCTAGAGATCAGAGTAATGGTTCTCAACTTGACCACACAGGGAATCATCTAGAAAGTTTTAAAAATGGATGCTTAGATCCTTTTCCAGAGACTCTGATTTAATGATCTGTGGTGAAGCATACGAATTTTATTTACAAGCTCCCCACATGATTCTAAGACCTGAAAAATACAGAGAGGTTTGTATGTTTTGTGATCGTATGTATGATTTTTGCATTTAATCATGCCTACATTTATTTTGATACCTTATAATTCTATCAAACAACCCACAGTGTTACCCTTAAGACTGTATTTTTATTATGTACATTATATTAAATATTTGTCATTGATATATATTTTTTCCCATCTTAGTTTCAAAACCCCCAAATCACTTTTGAAAAAATGAACAAAATTGAGACTATATTCATTTGATCTCTACCCATGAGTTGGCATAGTATCTCTGTTCTACTTTAAACAATTTTACTCTCTTCTGGTCTTCTTCTGGTAGTTCATCCTTTTCTGATCACTGCATAAGTAGAAACAGGAAAAAAGAAGCATTTGAGCAAAGAGGAGTATTTGGGGAGTTCTTGGTTGGGGCCAAAGACAGGGAATAGACTGGCTATTTAGGAAGTGATTCTTTTCATCATTCATTCCATGGTGAAATGCTTTCCTTTTCTCCACTACAAGGATTTTTGGCTGAAGCCCAACACGTTGCTCCAGCAGTGAAGCGGACAGTGAAATATTTATAAATGTAAAACATGAGGGATGTCCCTTATTGGGACATGATGAAAAGGAACCAAAAGTTGGCTTTTACAACTGAAATTACACACATGTGCATACACACACACAACTGTTTAAAAAATAAGGCAGCCACAAAGAAGCCCACAAATTTCATGAACTAGATTGTGATATGATGACAGGGGCCACTCATTTGTACCTACTCTATTTTGACAGCCTTCTAATTACTTTTGATGAAGAGTTCCAGCTCCCTTCCAAGGTTCACCGCTTTTCCACTTAGGCCACAGATCCCGTCTTCTCTATGAGACTTCGCTCTAGTAATTATCCTCTGTCTTCTATACATCAGTTTCTCCTTCTGTACTAGAACCATCACATCAGAAAACAAAGCTGCTCTACCACAAAACAAAACAAAACAAAACAAAAACAAGTTAAAAAAAACAACAAAAATCACAACCTGAATCCAGCTCTTGTCCCATCTCACCTTCAAAACAAAATTTCTCAAAGGCATTATCAGTGGTTATTTTCCCTTCCTCATCCCCTTTTTTTCCATCCATTCCAGTTGACCTTTCCTACTCAACTCCACCAAGAAGGCTTTTCCCCAACTGCTGCCATGTGGCCAAATTCAAAAGGCAATTCTCTGGTCTCTTTGTATTCAACTTTTTGCAGCATTCAACCCAGATGTCTTTCTCTGACTGACATATTTTTCTTAGCCTAATACATTCTACCTCCATCCATGTCATTGCAAATGGTAAGATATCATTCTTTTTGATGGCTGAGTAATAACCCATTGTTATATATATATATATATATATATATATATATATATATATATATCCATCATATCTTCTTTACCCATTCATCTGTCGATAGATGTTTGGGCTCCTTCCATAATGTGGTTATTGTTGATAATGCTGCTATAAGCATCAGGGTGCATGTACTCCCCTTGAATCAGTATTTTTGTATCCTTTGGGTAAATACCTAGTAGTGTAATTGGATTTTCATTAAAATTTAGAACAAAATCTGTAGTCCTTACTATGCCTAGCCAACACTGCATGACCTTGCCCTAACTAGCCTCCAGACCCCTTGCCACATGCCTCATACCTAATTTTGCTGCAGCCGTACTACTATTGTTGCAATTCCATAAGCACATTCCCATTCTAGGTTCTTCTGGGCTATCCTCTGCCTGAGTCCTCCTTTCTCCAGATAACTGCAATGCTTGCTCCCTCACTTCATGATGTCTGATCAGAAGTCATCGTTGACCAAACTATCTAAAATAGTCTCACCACCCATCATTCTTCTTGCCTGTCTACATGCATCATTGAATATAAACTATGTAAGGGAGAGTAGATTCTTTGCTTTTGATTTTTGCTGCAAGCCTGATGCCTAGAACAGGATTTGGCATGTATAGGCCATCAATAAATATTGTTGAATGAACAAATGAGTAAAAAAATGATTTTATTACTAGTTAATAGTTTAAACAATTATGGTCTCTATCTCTTTTTTAAAAGGTTTTTAAGTTTATAAATTAATTTATTTATTTATTGGAAGCAGGAGAAGGGACAGAGAGAAAGAGAGGGAGAGAGAGAATCCCAAGCAAATCCATGCTGAGCATGGAGCCTGCTGTGGGGTTTCATCTCACGACTCCAAAATCAAGAGTCAGACGCTCAACCGACCAAGCCATCCAGGTGCCCGAAGACACTATGGTCTCTTATTGACAATTCAGTAATCTCCTAACGGGTCTTCTGTCTACTGTCGACTATCTACTATTACTATCTGCTACTACGAGAGTCTACTATCCATTGAGTATATGTTTTTTATATGCTAATCATATCAAGTCATTCTCTTGCTTAAAACTCTCCAGTGGCAACTTATCATAAAATACAATCTGAATGTTGACATGATACTTTATATAGAAAACCCAAAAGATTCCACCCCCAGACTACTAGAACTCATACAGCAATTCAGTAACGTGGCAGGATACAAAGTCAATGTACAGAAGTCAGTGGCTTTCTTATACACTAACAATGAAAATACAGAAAGGGAAATTAGAGAATCGATTCCATTTACTATAGCACCAAGAACCATAAGATACTTGGGAATAAACCTAACCAAAGAGGTAAAGGATCTGTACTCGAGG
>PISX010027339.1:0-23128 GCA_004024625.1 Mellivora capensis | reverse complement strand
TAAACAAAAAAAAAACACAAAAAAAAAACCAAAAAAAAAAAGAAAAAGAAAAGTAGAAAACTGAGATATAGCCATTAAGATGGAAAAAAAAAAAAACAACAAGAAAATTTTTCAAAAATTGCATGCACTCTCCTCCACTTCCCTAAAAATGGGGCCAGGCTAATTCTTTCAAACTTTTAAGGAACAGATCCCACTATAAGTTCTTCTCAAAGCCACATATCTTTATTACTCATGTGTGTATCTCCAATACCCAGCACAGTACCTGGCATATAATAATGTGTAATGCAGGTATTATTGGAAGAAAGTAGAAATGACATTTGCCATTGAAAACATTTCACAGAATAAAGAAAAGAATGGATGTGACCATATTTATTTTACCAAGTAAGCATAACTCTGATAGAAAAACCTAAGAGGATTACCAAGCAAGAAAACTGTGGACATATAATCTTACTTACAAATATAAAGTCTAAACTTCTCAACCAAACATTAGCATGACAAAGTAGAGTTTATATTTTAAATGCAAAAGCAGTTCAGCTGTATTAATATAAATCAACTTACCATTTACTTAAAGAGTCATATGACCATCTCAAGACGTGTTTATATGTTTTAGGTAAAACATATATTATATAATTATTACTTATGTCTGACAAAAAGTTTTTTAAAAATAAAAAAATAAGGTATTTTTTTAATATGACTTTGGAAAAATACCAAAACTCAAATCTAATGCCATCATTAAGATTAATAGTGAAATAAATTAAATTAAAAAAGACAGAGATTTCCTTTTTTAATTATCATTTTCTAATGTTCTGAAAGTGTTCCACTGTTCCAAATAGAACAAAATAAACGCTATAAATGTTGAAAATAAGAAAGTTGGGACGCCTGGGTGTCTCCAGTTTGTTAAGCATCTGCCTTCTGCTCAGGTCATGATCCCAGGGTCCTGGGATGGAATCCCACATCTGGCTCCTGACTCAGCAGAGAATCTGCTTCTCCCTCTCACTCTGCCTGCTGCTCTCCCTGCTTGTACTTTCTCTCTGGCAAATGCATAAATAAAATCTTTTTAAAAAAAGAGAGAGAAAATAAGAAAGTTATCATAATTTTCATATAACTTGATTATCTGGGAAAACCGAGAAGATCAACTGAGAATGTGTATGAATTAAAAATAACCATTGGGGAGAGTGTTGGCCACAGAAATAAAGTAGTACCAATCGCTTTCATATATGTTAATAATCAACAATAGTTTAACAAATAGTGTATGCCATAATGAATAAAGTAATATGATCAAAATAATTCAACTCAAATTAGCATCAATCATGTAAAGTACATCAGGACTGAACTTAATAAGAATTGTGAAGAATATGTGAGAAAAAAATCACATTCAACTGGAAGTATAAAGAGTTGGGTAATGAAAATACCAATTTACTAAAAGTAAAAAAGGAAAATACTTAAAACAAATGTGGGAGACACATTAATAGATTTTCTACATACAAAAATTTTATATAGCAAAAGTAATATGGACTAATAAGGCGAACAAGTAATTTATAAAATGATAACTTCAAATGGTGAGCAGAATTATGGAACTATTTTAAATCTTATTTGTAGTTAAGTAAGTATTAATACAAATGGGCATTTTTTAAGGTCAGTAAAATGATGATTGAAAAAAATGCTGCAGCCAAGTACTTGGGAGTTTGGGAATTGCACTCCTTTATAGTTGGAGATGTGTCTTGCTACAGCATTTTGTTAAATCTGTATTAAAATTGAATATGCATCTCTTTTGACTTAGGAATAAAACTTTGGGAATTTATCCTAAGGAAAATAATTTAACATGTGCACAAGATGTATACATAAAGATGCTTACTATGTTATTGTTTTTAAAAGAGAAAGCATCAATATAAACATCCATCAATAGGGGAATAGTTAAATCAGTTATGTTATTTATGTATGCATATTTATAATTATTGTTGTGTGAGGATTCTATGAATCTGTTAAACAAAACCAAAGAAACAAACAGAAAGCAAAAACACAAGTTACAAAACCTTCATAAAGAAACGATTTTCATATAGCTTAGAACTCTTCCATGTGTAAATAAGTTCTGGAAGCATATAGTCAGAAAAGTCACAGTCAGATTAGGGGTCTTTATCCTCTTGTATACACTCTCTTGTGTTTTCTAGTTTTTCTGCAGTGAGTACATTTTTTTTAAAGAGTTTATTTCTTTTAAAATGGTTTTAGGTTCACAGCTAAATTGAGGGGAAGGTACAGGTATTTCCCATATACCACTCACCTGAGCACATGCATAGCCTCCCCTATTTTCCATATATACTTTTCAACATGAAAAAAAGAATAAAGGTTTAAAACAAAATATATTATTTGGGGTTAAAGAAGCTGGCCCTATATATTAAAAGGCTTTCTGTATGAGCTATCTTTTCCTGATGGATAAAAACATAGTTGAATTTGAAAATGAATCAGACAAGTTAAAAAAAAACACCTTCTTCTCTAGAGCACTTATGCCCACCTAAGTAACCATAGACAAACCAACCGAAGGAAGCCAGCGTTGAGCAAGGCCTGTCTTGAAAGCACACAATGTATGTTCTCTCACTTAAAAAGTCAGTCTTTTGGGTAGAGTATAAACTGGTGCAATCATTTTGAAAATCCATCAGTGGCTATTAAAGCTAAGTAAGCATATATCCTTTGATACAGCAGTTCCACTCCTAGGTTTACATCCAAGAGAAACTGATGCTTATGTTAATAAAAAGACCTATACAAAAATGATCATGGCCATTTCATTAGTAAGAGTTAAGAACTAGAAGTGACCCAATGTCCATGAAAAGAAAATTATGATATAGTCCTACAATGGAATACTACACAGCAACAAAAAGAGACAGACTAGTATCAAAAGCAACAATGAATGATGAATCATAAGGACATAATTTTGAGTGAAAGAACCCAATCATGAAAACATCATTACCATTTGATTCCACTTACATCAGTCCAGAAAAAGAAAAAAATAATCCACAGTAATAGAAATCAGAACAATAGTTAGTTTAGGGTGGAGTTATTTCCTTAGAAGAGGACAAGGGACCTTCTGCACCACTAGAAATATCTTGATCTGGGTGGAGTTCAGACGTATGTATACATATGTAAACGTTTACTGAGCTATACATAAAGATTTGTGGATTTAATTTATATAAAAGTGATACTTCAACAAAAAAGTTTTTTTAAAAATTTAACTAAAAATAAAAGCTAATCTTTCCAGAAAGAAAAAGCAGGTCAGCACACTGAGCAGAGGCTGTTTCGGGATGAGAATTACATACTCAGCACATTTTTCAAGTGATGGGAAGATTATTCTATCATCTGAATACACTTAATTATTACAACTGGCCAGCAGTCATTTATAGAAATTGTTCATAAATATTTAAACATACTGCCTGGAAACATTTCTAAAGAGCTTTTAATATTTCTCAGTTGAGGTACATTGGTGTGATTTTCCAAGATCATGCTCTTGACATTGAAGTAATTGAAAAATCCAGGGCAAACTGACTAATCCCAGTAACAAAGAAATCTATTGTTTTCTTGCCTATTGTTTCATTTTGTATTCATTTATTTTAGGCCTATCATATTCATTCTGCTTAATTGAGTCTCTGAATATGGAATTCCTGCCTGACCCTTCCCAATTTGTCCACCATTCTGGTGTTGCCAAACTCCCACCACCCAAGGGTTCTGAGTCAGTTGACAAAGCTGTTTGATGGTTTATCTATGAGAGAGAGATGATGGAGGATAATTTGCCAAGGGTAAACTGTAAAAATGTCATGAGCAGTTCTCACAATTTTATGATTCCTTTTTAAATTATTTCATGCTATCATTTCTATACTGAAATATTTTTATTTCCAGAGAGCATTTGGGTAGCAAAAATGCAAGGACTGTACTACAAAAGTGCACTGCATAGTTACAAATGTATGCATCTTGCTTTCAGACACAGTTTATTTATCTTCCAGCACTGGCCTAAGCTTCCCTGTAAGCCTGATTCCCATAAGGAATGGGAACAACTCAGACGTGCTAATTAATAAAGTTTCAGATTTTTACAATTCAACAGTTTCCTTCCAGTATAAATATTTGGTCCTTCAAAGTTGAGCCCTTTATCACATCTCTGAATATCCTAAATGATCTTTTTGGAAATAACTGTGTCTTTTCAGATAAGACAGCTGTCCACTTCCTTCTTTTCTCTCAGTTCCGTTGCCCTTTTCCAAGATGGTATTTGGGTATCTGGGGAATGAGATGGGAGAGGTATCACCAGTGGGACTTCATGGTTGGAGAGCGTAGCAGTGCCTTCATTCCTGTAAGTCTTCTGCTTCCTCAGGTATCTTTCTGAGGAGATGTCCCTTGTCTGGTAGCTTGCGTGATGTATGACCTATTGCCATTTGCACCTAAAGTAGGCAGGTTGATCTCCCTCAGCTGGGTCTAGGTTCAGCTGCATTCCCTGATGGTCTCAACCTCTCTTCTGTTCTAAGTGCTGGCACAGAGGCCTCTGGATACCTTCACATCCACCATCCAGCCCTTGGCCTAGGTGTTCTACATGACCGGCCCCTTGGTTCTCACCTGGGTAGGCCCTAAGGCAGAGACACTTGACTTCAGCTTGAATTTGTCTTTGGGGACCTGTGAAAAGTCCTGACTCTCTTATCAGGCCAAAGGATAGTGGTCCTCAAGAAACACGTGGAGGACTTGTCTAAACACAGGCAGCTGAGCCCCACTCTCAGAGTTCCTGATTCAGTAGCTCTGGAGTGGGGTCCAAGAATTTGCCTCTCTAACACATTCCCAGGTGATGCTGATAGTGCTGTCACCCTTGGAGGATCTCTAGCCATAGAAGAACCAAGCCATCAGGAAAGCTGAAACTTCAATACTTTTCATTTTACCTTGATGTGGCTTGATATGGTTGATGACCATATGACATGATTATCTTCTGGACTCCTTAATGTGAACTTTAAAAAACAGCCCCCTGTTTTTGGTGTTTCCCTCACCTAACACACTGGCGTCTCTTTGGGCTGCTTACATTCCTCACCCCCTACCCCCATCCTGTTTCCTTACAGCCTTTCATCCCTTCACAACCCTTGCAAACCAGAATAACTGGATTTGGCCTTCCCATTTCCTATTTGCAATATTCTCTTACCCTAGGCAATAAGCCAAATGGCACAGCTGCCATAGAAGGCTGGGTACTTTCTTTACACTTTATGGAAGATCTAGTTCCAGAAATGGCCAAGATATTTAGAAAATTGTGGCTTTCTGTCCCTTTCCTCTGCAACAGTTGGCAGTTGGATGTCTCAGGTTAACTAGAGGGAAGATTTTGACCATGTAATTCCAAAGTACAGAGGTCATTAATATGTCACTAAATCAACCTTGTTACAGATAAAGTTCATTGAGGACCCCATTCTAGTTCTTTCTTTGAGGGACTAGTGGCCAAAGGGCTCAAATTACAGGGCATGTGAAATGTTATAAAATAGAAAATCTATCCCTAGTGCTAAAATGATTTTTAAATTACTCAATTAGACATTATGGAACCAAAAATCCCTATATACTGTAGTCATTTTCAAATATTCACTTTCCTGCCAATAGCCACATTTTGCCAGGTTGTGGAGACAAAGCAAGTTGGCAAGGTGACGAGAAACCTGTAATTGGCAGTGTAGAATATCTTTCTGTTGCCAATTTCATGGGCAGGTGCCCGGGACTTGATAAGATGTGAGAGGGAAATTTGTTGCTATGATTCTGAACTTTATAGAAAGCCACTTCCTGCTATTTTAATATTCATGACCTCAAATCTATGCTGTTGAAATTTTTTAGGTAGTTAAGTCATCTTGGTGAGCCTAGCACCATATTATACTTTCTAAATTTGGGGAAAGAAATAAGATATTCAAATAAGTGTAAGGTCCAGAAAACAAATCAGACTCCACAGTACTATGTAGCCTCTTTTGAGCATTCCCTGTTATGGAGCTCACTAGAAACTAATTTAATTGACGTCTTGGCTTTGAATTTTGTTAATTTCTAGAACTTATTTTTTTCATTTTATTTTATTTCTTTTCAGTGTTCCAGAATTTATTGTTTATGTACCACACCCAGTTCTCTATGCAATATGTGCCCTCCTTAATACCCACCACCAGGCTCACCTAACCTTCCCCCTCCCTCCTCTCCAAAACCCCCCAGTCTGCTTCTCAAGACTCCACAGTTTCTCATGGTTTGTCTTCCCCTCCAATTTCCCCCAACTCACTTCTCTCCATCTCCCAATGTCCTCCGTGTTATTCCTTATGTTCCACAAGTTAAGTGAAACCATATGATAATTGACTGTCTCTGCTTGACTTATTTTACTCAGCATAACCTCTTCCAGTCCCGTCCATGTTGATACAAAAGTTGGGTATTTATCCTTTCTGATGGAGGCATAATACTCCATTGTATATATGGACCACATCTTTCTTATCCATTCATCTGTTGAAGGGCATCTTGGTTCTTTCCACAGTTTGGCGACTGTGAACATTGCTGCTATGAACATTGGGGTACAGATGGCCCTTTTTTTCCCTACATCTGTATCTTTGGGGTAAATACCCCATAGCGCAATAAAAGGTCATAGGGAAGCTCTCTTTTCATTTCTTAAGGAATCTCCACATTGTTTTCCACAGTGGCTGCACCAACTGGCATTCCCACCAACAGTGTAAGAGGGTTCCCCTTTCTTCACATCCTCTCCAACACATGTTGTTTACTGTCTTGTTAATTTTGGCCATTCTGACTGGTGTAAGGTGGTATCTTAATGTGGTTTTGAATTGAATCTCCCTGATGACTAATGATGATGAACATTTTTTCATGTGTCTGTTAGCCATTTGTATGTCTTCATTGCAGAAGTGTCTGTTCATGTCTTCTGCCCATTTTTTGATGTGATTATCTGTTTTTTTAATGTTGAGTTTGAGGAGTTCTTTATACATCTTGGATATCAGCCCTTTGTCTGTAGTGTCATTTGTGAATATCTTCTTCCATTCCATGCGTTGCCTCTTTGTTTCATTGACTGTTTCCTTTGCTGTGCAGAAGCTTTTGATCTTGATGGAGTCCCAAAAGTTCATTTTCGCTTTTGTTTCCTTTGCCTTTAGAGACATGTCTTGAAAGAAGTTGCTGTGGCTGATGTTGTAGAGGTTACTGCTTATATTCTCCTCTAGGATTTTGATAGATTCCTGCCTCAGGTTGAGGTCTTTTATCCATTTCGAGTTTATCTTTGTGTATGGTGTAAGAGAATGGTCGAGTTTCATTCTTCTACACATAGCTGTCCAATTTTCCCAGCACCATTTATTGAAGAGGCTGTCTTTTTTCCACTGTATATTTTTTCTTGCTTTGTCAAAGATTATTTGACCATAGAGTTGGGGGTCCATATCTGGGCTCTCTACTCTGTTCCACTGGTCTGTGTCTGTTTTTGTGCCAGTACCATGTTGTCTTGGTGATCGCAGCTTTGTAGTAAAGCTTAAAATGAGGCAACATGATGCCCCCAGTTTTTTCTTTTTCAACATTTCCTTAGCAATTTGGGGTATCTTCTGGTTCCATAGAAATTTTAGTATTGTTTGTTCCAGATCTTTGAAAAATGCCAGTGGAATTTTGATCAGGATGGCATTGAAAGTATAGATTGCTCTAGGCAATATAGACATTTTAACAATCACTGTTTAAACCATACCAAAGGGATGATGGTTGGGGTATTTTCCAAGTATAGCAGCCAGAAATGGAGTACAATCATTGACCCCTTACGTATAGAAGAAAATTTTTGCTAAGCTTTTGTTTACTTTTGGGTTTCATCATACAACATCTAATTTCTATTAGTACAGACACAAAGAAAACTTTTACATCTAGAAAAAGGCAAAGGCAGCATTGTTGTACATTATTTACTGGCCCCCATTTAGGGGTCTAACCCTGAACACCATCCCTGCTCAGTGAAATGCACCCTCTTCTTAGACCTCATAGGAGAATGGGCATTGGTTTTTCCTAAAATAGATCCTGGTACTCTCATTTTATCTAGTCCATTTTTATTGCAAGTTTTTATAGTTATTTTCTCATAAGGGAGGGTCTTTAATGTAAAGAGAGTTATTCTGAAGTGAAGAAAACCATTTTCGGGGGGGGAAATCTGCTTTGAGTAATGTTTGTCTTTTAATCAGCCTGATATAATGGAAATATACCAAAAGATGAGAAAAACTGAGTTCATCTTCCATTTCAGGCACTAATATTATACATCATAGAGCAGGAGATCTTTCCTTATTGGATTGTTTTTGTAAAATAGAAAGCTGGACCAGAAGACATCTATTCTTCCTTCTTCTACTGTTTTAACAATATGAAGATTTGTATTAGGATGCTGTAGGAGTCCTTGGCCTGCTCACATTCCCTCTAAGCTACCTATTACCACCCCAGTTTGCTTCAGTCCAGCAAAGAACATAGCAAGGTGCCCGCAGCTCACACTCACTCTCTTTCTGTGTGTGTCTGTGTGTGTAAGGGGTGGAATTACTGAAGCTACTTCTAAGACTTATGCAGGGTCTGCCCCCCTAGAGTGCTTATTAAAAACCCACATATTTGCCTCCAAAGAGTCCCCACAACTTTTGGGGAGAGACTAGCTAAGGGAATGGAAGTATTTGGCTCTGGGGGTCTTATGGTAGAATGCCCAGACTCCTTCCCCTCTTATAGCCAGGATTTTTATTGTCAAACAGTGTGTTATCTAGAAATCAGGCCAACTTACATTACTCTTTACAAGATCTTCTAGCTCTATTTCCCTATTTTTATATTTATAGGGGATGGTTTCAGCCCCTCCAGGAAGCCCTTTTTCCCTACCACTAACTTATTACAGACTGCAGTTTTTAGAATTAATGTTGCATCATGAACCAATGTATCTCAAGATGCATATCAAAGCCTGAAGGGAGATTGAAAGCCAATCAAGACAATGGCATGGAGATGTTTCTCAAGGTAGTGAATTTGTTAGGGGTCCTTAGCACTCCAAGTCAGGAATAGAAACCATGGTTTCTAAACACAGAGATTCCCTTCTATAAATTCCCAGAAGTCCATTAGTGAACACCTAGTCATGATATATTAACCTGTCATCTATCACTGAGTTAAATCCCTAAAAGAAGACTCTTATGAAGTTTTAGTATGTTTATAATTACCCTATCCTCATTGAATCTAATTGAATACTTCCACATAAAATGGCAGGAAAGGAATTATATGTACAAAGCAGCTTTTAATTAAGAGGAAAAGCACCTATGTGTACTTGGTTCCTTGATGTTCTTTTAGTTTTCTTAATGTAGAACATGGCATATCAGCTTTTAAATGGCTTCTGATTAATAAGTACTTGTTTCAAGGCTACAGAGACTGAAATAAGATAAACACATATTAACAGAGTAGGAACAATAACAAAAGGAAATAAATGTCACTGGTTTAAAATGCATATTGTAAGTGATTCCAAAAGCATGGAAATGCAGTTATTAAACCAGCATGGAGGACCATGGGCCTATTTTATTGAAGTAATTAAATACTCTCTTCAAGTTTATGGCTCCTTGGATCATTTTAGGCAAACAAAAATTGGAGGGGAAATGTTAACTAGGGCCTAACAGATGGCAGCCAGCTTGACTTCTTGATATCAGTGGACATAGTTTTGAAACCCATTTGCTATGGAAAATGCATGGCCTATTGAATTTGGGGCTGAAGATGGAAGAGGGTTCAAATAAATGGTACCATAGCCAGTGTTTTCTATCAGTTGCCACACAATTACAGTATTGACAATAACAACAACACTAATAAGAGTGGAACCTTCTGAGCCCTTAGTACAGGAGAGGCACTATTTCAGGCAGTTAATAAGTGTTAACTCATTTGAACTTGACCACAACGACGTGGTGTAAGAAGAATTCCATCATCATACTGACCATTATATCACCCTCTTCTGACCCTCCAAATCAGAGATGTTGTCTTACCTCCGATGCTCCACGAAGATGGCCTAGATTTTCTCCCTTCTTACATGGCTCATGATAGGCATCTTCACTTCCATTTACTCATCTCTGGCCCTTTCACTATGAGAAAACAAGCTGACTGAGATCATAGACTGTATCTTACTAGCCACTGTATCTTCACAGCGCCTAGATCACTGATTTTTTCTTCAAGTATTTATAGAATAGGAGATTTGCATAAATTAAGAAATACTGCTCTGCAGCCAGGTCTTCAGATACATGTGGCTTTACTGCACACTGGCCGTGGCGTACTACCTGATATAGCAGGGGCACATCTATATCCCAGAAAATGGGCTCATGGAACATCAGCTATTCAACTGTGGGGATGACATCCCTACAATGATTTTCACATTCTTGCTGAGTACACTGACTTCACTGCAGACCAGGAGGACCTGACCTCTGCTCTGATCAAAAACAGCACTCTGGGGGCACATGACTGGCTCAGTCAGTAGAGCATGCAGCTCTTGATCCTGGGATCATGAGTTTGAGCCCTATGTTGGGTGCAGAGTTTACTTAAAAATAAAATGAAATTTAAAAAAAAAACTCTAAAATTAAAAAAAAAAAAAAACCAACAAACATCACTCTGAAGACCCCACTGGTTTCCTCGACAGTCACAGAGACTGGCATGGCCATTGCAGAGATCCTTACAGGAAGTATTGGCTTATCCTTTACAACTGCATTCCTGAGGTCCAAGCCAATGAAGTTCCAAAAGTGAAGAAATATGAGCAGGGATTCATCACAGACCTTGAGTCCTCAGTCCTGAAGATCAAGTTCAGGATGTGTTTGAAGCCAAAGCCTGACATGTATCCCAACCACCAACACAGGCTGGATGGGGAGTTGATATTTTCAAAGAGGAGGAGCATGGCTGGTTTTTGGAAGTGATCATGAGGAAGATGGAATACTGGGTGGTAGCCCCTGCAGGCATCACATTGAAGGAAGCAAAAAAGTTCTGCAGTGCAACAAGAAGGGAAAGTTACCCATTGTAAATGAAGATGATGAAATGGTAGCCATCATTGCCCAGACAGACCTGAAGAAGAACCAGGGTTACCTAATGGCTTTCAAAGATGCCAAGAAGCAACTGATAGTGGAACAGCTATTGATACTTATGAAGATGACAAGTATTGGCTGGACTTGCTACCCCAGGACCACTGGCATCCAGCACTCCTGCCAGGACATTGGTGGCAAGACTTTTTGACCCAAGACCAAGCCATGATGAATTCTGGGCAACTCGAGTTTGAGAAGAGAACATCCTCAGCTCAAGTGGAAGGTGTTGTCCACACCCTCCGTTTGTATAAGGGGCTTTTCTGAAAAAGGATACAGCATCATACCCACTTGGTTTTTCAATAAACATTTGGGGCGGGGGGAGAAATACTATGTAGCTTTCTTTTTCTCTCAAAGAATATTCCAGAATTTTTTTTTTGTGCTTTTGTTTTGTTTTGTGGGGGGAGGGACAGAGGGAGTGGGAGAGAGAAAAACTTAAGCAGGCTCTACACCCAGCATGGAGCCTGATACGGGGCTCAATCTCACAGTCCTGAAATCATGACCTGAGTCAAAACCAAGAGTTGGATTCTTAACTGAGTAAGCAACTCAGGTGCCTAAGGAATGTTTTAAATATTCATAGCTTTCATTTAAAACTTAAAAGATCTAGTTGCAAAACAATATTCAAATTTGACCCCAATTTACAAAACTGTTATTATATAAAGACACATAGATTAAAATATATAAAAATATTAAAAGGGAGCATCTGTGGACAGGAAGATGATGGATAATTTTTATTGTGTTTCTATTTTCTAAAACAAAGCCTTTATAAGACTATAGCAAATGTTGGTTTAAAATATTAACTTACTTTAATATAGTTATGATTTTGTCAAATTACTTTTGCTGAATTTTTAATAGCATGGAGAATAAACAGAATGGGGGGGAGGAAAACAACTCACATCCCATAAGTGCTTCATAGAAATTTCTAAGGCAGGATTTTATCTGTCCATTGGAAAAACCCCAGTTTTATTGACTAAAAGCTGAATAAGGTACTATCAGGACTTCTCCCATTTCTGTTTTCCACACTGGCTTTTTCATTTGTTCCCAAGACTAAGATGTGGAAACATGAGAACTCTCTGGCAATCCACATACAGAATCTTGCTGAAAGATATCAGGTGAGGGGCAAGACAAGAAAAGAAACTCTTCTTGGACACCTATACTTTCCTAAGGCACTATGTGAAACTTTGGCAGCGTGAATTGGGATTACCCTAAATAACCTTTCTTTGAACACCTTGGAGTAGTTAGGAGCCTTTAAAAACATACTTGTCAAATTTCTTATTGATCAAAGCCTTTCCTCCCCTTCAAAGCTATGTGGCTGCTATGAAGAAAATGTTTCCAACAGACTTCAGCTAAGTCTACACTGAACTATGTGAGGGTCAGCTAATGCTAATTTAGCAAATCTGCAGCAGGTTTCAAATCTGTGGAAATTAGAAGAGGTTTCTTGTTGCTAAAGTTAAGTAAAACCTTTGTTTTCTCCGCTTTTTGGTTGCAGTAGTAATTCTGTGCTTACTTATTCCATATAAGGTCTCAACTCGCCACATAACAATGGATGAGACGACAAATAAGGGAGAAATCTAATTTGAAAAGTGGAACAGTTTGCCATAAAACACTTTTCTATTAGATGAAACTAGCCAGATAAACATTACCTGGATTAAGTCACCTTCTACAGACACTTGGAAAATCCAACTTCCCCAGATTGGACCCTTTGTCATTCCCAATCTCCTGATGAAGTTTTATTTACTGTTTATATTACTCAGCAAAATTCCTGCAATTTTACTTATTTATTCTACTTGATCATAAATTGTTAAACTCCCTTTTCCAGTGGAATTGAGGACCAGAAAGCACTGTAGTATTTTTTCCTCTTCAACATGCATACACTTAAACGTTAGAACACAGAGCGTCTACAAGTAATTTGCCAACACTAAAAGAATGAAGGAAATGCACACAGAATTTCTAAAATTCCCTTTTTACTTCTGTTACGCAAACAATGGATGCTCACTGTAGAAAGAGTTGAACACACAGAAGCAAAACTGAATATAGTTACAACTCATATTGCCACCATTCTGAAATAACCACTGTTAACATTTGGTGTATACCCTTTTAGATTTTTTCCCCCATTTTGTAGATACACAGAAAGATAGATTTATGCAAATATATGATTGTATTTTATAGTATCATAATCTGTTTTCTATTTTGTTGCAACACAGTAAAAAATCTGCCTATATTGCAAATGTAATTCCACATTTAAATCTTTAAAGTCTGTTTATATTCTATTATTTGATAGTATCACAACTAAACAATCCTTATTTTTGGAGACTGAAGAGATTTCTTAACGATTTTTTATTATAAATGTTATTATAAAGAATATCTTTTTCAGTAATCATTTCCTTAGGTTACATTTTTATGAATATAATTTCTTGCTCAAAAGGTATGCACATTTTAAAGCTTTTGTGATTTATTGACAGATTGACATCCAAACAAATGGTGCCATTTATGAGAGCACCATTGCTACAAATCTTTTGCAATACCTAGTACTATCACTCTTAACTTTTAAATATCAGGTCATAAAAATAACAACTGAGTATTTTGAATTTCTTTAATTATTAGAGAAATTAAAATTTTTTCATGTTAATCATTGAAGTGTGTTAATTCTTTTGTGAACTTCCTTATGGGTATTTTTTAATTATGGGAAAATTTTTCATATTTATTTTTAAGAAGTAATTATATATTTAGGGTATTAATATCTTTCTTTGCCATTCCTGAAGACAGTACTTCCCCCAATGTGTTGAATTTTATTCATGTTTCTAAATACCATTTTTTAAAATTCTTAAATACCTGAACTAACTTGGAAAAGTTGTCAAAATAAAATTATCTGTAGAAGTATTAGGCTGGGTCCTAACAAAGTTTAACTTGGCCTTTTTCCCTCAAGCTGTATAAAATCTAATTCCACTCTGAAAGGGTTATATCTAGTCCTTTCCTTGGCAACTTAAAAAAAATTAACAAACTCTAATAACTAATTTTTGACCCTGTATCTCAGGGTCTGTTATCAATAAGATAAGACAACCCAGAATATTTTTGTCTCATATTTCTTCAAAAAATACTCAGTTTTGATGAATCTAGCTAACATGTGGGTAATTATATTAACAATTGCAAATCCAGTTCCTAGTGCAAAACCATCGTGGATTCCAACAAGACATTGGTTTGCAGGCACCTGACTCATGACAATGGCTTAGAATCATGTCTACTTTCTTTCAGAGCTACAAGTTCTTGATTATAGGCATGAACGAAGTTGAATTTACACATGACAACTTCTAACATTCTTAGATTCTGGATGAATTTAGTGATTAATGTCATTTGGCTAGGATAGTGACACACTCACTGTGTGGTCCCCCCACTCACGCATGCTGCAGTATTGTGTCACGTGGAACAGTTTTCTCTCCTAGGACATTACATGGTACACACAACAGCTGGGATCACTGGTGCTTTTAAAAATGGTGTTCACAATAATATATCTTTGGCAACTCCTCTGTGATGACCATCAGCAAAAATGAAAAACAAGGCCAATGGTTCATGTGTTTATTCCAAAGGGAATTTCTTATGTGTTATATTTTGTGGGGACAAAAACAACATAGAACCTTTGGAGAATCCACTGAAAGCTCTGGAGTCTCACTACTGTATTTTTTTTTCTTCTTTTTAAGGTACTTATTTTATTTATTTTGTGAGAGAGAGAGAGCGCGCACACAAGCACAAGTGGGGGAAGGGGCAGAGCGAGAAGCAGTCTCCTGCAGAGCAGGGAGCCCAGTACGGGATTTGATACCAGGACCTTGGGATCATGACCTGAGCCAAAGGTAGACACTTAACCGACTGAGCCACCCAGGAGCCCTATGGAGTCTCACTATTAAAATGTACACATATACATAGAGAAAACAGTTCGCACATAATCTGTGGAGGTACAGACATCCATTTGATGCCCACCTGTGGTTCTGTAAAGACGTCAGAAAATTCTACTCTCAGGGTGCCTGGGTGGCTCAGTGGGTTAAAGCCTCTGCCTTCGGCTCGAGTCAAGATCTTAGAGTCCCGGGATCAAGCCCCACATCGGGCTCTCTGTTCGGTGGGGAGCCTGCTTCCTCTTCTCTCTCTGCCTGCCTCTCTGCCTACTTGTGATCTCTGTCTGTCAAAAAATAAATAAAATCTTTAAAAAAATTCTACTGTACAATGATATGACTGTTAATACCTACTTGAGGGTCTGATAAACAGTAAGAAAGGATCAAGGCACAAGGAGACCTCCAGTCTGATTCTGAATATTACACGGTGATACGAATTACATCACTCATAACTTTGCCAACACAATGCCCTCCCGTGTCAAAAACCTTTTGAAGACCAGAATGGACAGCTGGTCCAATTATGTTGTTCCAGCAGAGTTGACCAAGCACTTTGTGAATGCACCAGTATGTAATAAATAGCCTACCCTGTCTAAGATTATTTATCATTTCCATCACCCAGAGAGAAGCCAGTCTTCCTCCTGATGAAAGTGATACGTGTTTGCTCACACAGAGTGCATTATTCTTCATGAAGCATTGGCCTGGTCAGTGAGAAAACTGATGTGTCCTCTTTCTGGATCACACACAACCACCTCCCTCTGTCCATTTACTCGCTTTCACTCTTGCTTTAGTTCTTAGCACGGAACTATAACATACAAGATACACCCTGATGATAGCCAAAACTATAAAAGATAGCTTCAAATTCATATTGTATTTGCTATTTCACTGAGATCCAGGAAAGGTGATAAAATGTTAAGAAAAAAACACTATGGATAGAGAATTGTAAAAAAACATTACAGTAACCAGGTTGTAGGAAGAAGTAGTGTCCCAAACTATCTGGAACTTTCCAATAGAAATGAAAACTGACCAGAAAAAGTATATAAATAATACACACACACACACACACACATGCACGCATGCATGCATGCACACTAGCAATCTTTAACATTCCTAGGTTTAGAGAAGCATCCCTACCATTATTTTTACATGGCAGTCTCCCTGTGTACTTATCTCTATGTCTAAGTGTCCCTTTTTTTATAAGGACGTCAGTAATATTGGATTAAATTCGATCCTAATGACTTCATCTTAATTTAATTTAACTAATTACATCTGCAATGACCCATATTTTATTGGAAGCTTGTTTTCCAATCTCTTGTACAGCATTTTAAAAAAGAGATTCTATTTATTAAGCTCTGTGGAAAAAAATTGTTGTGTGATAACTTAATGTTTTTACCCATTAAATTAAGACTTGTGCCTGAAAAAAATATGAATGAGCTCATACTACCCTTTGATTGATTCGAAACTCTCCCCCCTCCCCCCATGCCTGAAAGCAGTGTCCACATTTTTTTTCAAATAAAGTCACATTCTGAGGTACTGGGGGTTAGGACTGCAACATATGAATTTTGGAGGGATACAATTCAACTATATGTTCTTATGAATATACTATACTGTTTACACAGACAGACACACACACAATCTGTCCTCATTAAGGTGCAGTTTATGATAAAGAAGATCCCAAATGCCATAGACTTGCAGGCTCACTACCTGGTCCACACCATCAGTCGTCAAGTTCTTTGGGAATGTCTTGAAACTATGGGATGACTCTGAGAAGAAGCAACTTCCTTAGACATAAGAGGGTTTGAGACAAAAATAAAACATGTCCTGACACACTCTTTCTCCTCTGGTCCCATGATTACAGTGTGCTTGGGGAGTCTCACATGGGTTTGGCCTCCTTTTACATTCCTCTGGAGCCAAAAGTCTATCTGAATGAATCATCAGTTAAGATCTTCTGCCAATCAGCGGCCTCAGCTCTAAATGGACCCCCAAACCCTCCTAGACAGAGGAACCCTGGTTCTCTCCTCTACACATGTCTGAATGTGTGTAGGTAGCTTAAGGAGATTAAAGAGGCATAAGGGTCTCTTTAAGAAAGGAGATGTTAGAGTCTGAGTCAGAAAAATGTACCTTCAAACCCTGACTACAGTACTTCCTCATTGTGTGACCTTGGACAAGCTAACCAATCACATAGAAATAGGGTTTGTGTGCTCCTAAAAGGGCTTGGAACTACCCCTTCACAAGGCCATCTCAGTATTAAAAGTGGTAACAGATGTGAAAATACATAGCAATTGGCTACTAGCACATGGCCAGCACATGTGGGTTTCCCTTCCTGTTCCACGGAGCTTGTGATAACAGATTCTGAGTCAGAAGAGTTCTCAAAAACCTAGTGACCTTTGGGGCCTTGGGCCTTGAGGATGTTGTGCCACAACTCTGTGCCTTAATAAGATATAGCTTAAATTATAACATTAAGTATTTATTACGTAGCAGCCCAGATGATTTGTAGCTAGAAAGTTTAAAAAAATTTTCATTTTTTCACCTTTGCTTCCCTCTCTTCAAATCTAGCTCTTCAGTTTGTTTTCTGAATTAGTGACGAAATCTCTCATTACCTTTCCTCACCTGTCGCTGAATAAGAAAATACTCTACCTGAAATATTGATTGGGAGATTTTACTTTTATCTCGTTTTTTTTTACTAGGTAGTCCCTTAGAGGTGAGATCTGTAGGACACAAAACTCTTCCCTACACAAAACCAGGTCCCTTAATCAATAGATGGGATGATTAAAATTCCTAATATTTAAAACCATCCATTAAGTTTAAGGAATTTTAAAATATGGAACAGATGCTATATTAGCTAATTGTTTTCTTGACATCCGAGCATTGTTGATACAGTGGACCAGTCCTTCCCTGACATCACTTCTAGGATATCACTGTCCTGTTTTCTCTAGCTCGCACTCCCCTACCACTATAGTCTCCCCTCTCTTCCTGATCTCTAAATATAGGGTGCCCAGGGCTCAGCACTGCTCCCCTTTTATTCTCCAGTCACTCCTCCTAAGCAAACTCATCCCATCTTATCCCATCCAGTGTGGCCTATTTTCAGAACTCCTGATTTAAGTCTAGCTGCCTTACTTGACACCATTTTTTGCTATGTGAGATAAGTAAATGTCTTTATTAGGTAAACATTCGATAGTAAGTTCTTTAGTTACGTGCAGGAAAACACAGCTAACTTACAGAAGACTACCTGCCTTGTCCTGTAAAGGAGAAAACCCTGAGACTATGAGGCCTGGGGAAGGAGAATCCTTTGGCTAGTGTGAGGGTGAGTGGATGGCATTGGAAGAAGAAATGTTAATGACAAACAAGCTGAATTTTAGAATTATATACTCATAATTTATAGGGATATATACAGTGCATAAAATGCGTTCATGTCCATTAACTAATTCAGTGAAGTCTTGTTATCCTTCATCCTTTACTTAACATAGCATCCAGTGGATACTGGATGGAGTATCTCTGATATATTTCACTTCCACATTGATGGACTGCCAGAAAAAACAATATGGCAGAGTGATTAACAGAGAAGTCTAGTTCGTAGGAGAATGAGAAAGTATCCATCTGGGTCTCAGTTTCCATATCTATAAAATAAGACTATTAAATTAATGCTTTATTTGTTTTTTAAGACTAGAATCGACATATAATTCTGTATGGTTATGCATGAAATGTTTCATTTAATCAACATTCTGGAAGATGGTAATCCTGATATACCATTATCAATGTAGTAAGATATTAGTGTAATTTAGAGGCAATACAGGTTTTAAAGTACCTTCAGAATTAAATACAAAAATGAATCTATACTGATTTCACTGTGGTGACCATGTTTTATTACATTGATGCAAATCTGTCATATGATATCACTTATGTGATACTCAGTGATTTTCAGTTGATAGAAAATGTGCTTCATTTCAGAATAGTACATAAGGCAGTTTATATAAACAATATGAAATTATTTGATGTAGCCACTCTTTGACCTTGTGTAGAGCCCCCTGAAAGTCCAATTTCTAGATATGTCTACCACCTACCAGGCTGCTATTTTCATTCTTCTGACCTTCGACTGTTTTGCAGAATAAGAGGCTGTTTAGAAACAGATGTAGTTTCATTTCACAGTAAATACGTTGAAGTGCAAATAACGCATCTAACTCATTTTCCTCAAAATCAACCCATTTCTTCATCTTTCATATTCTGACATATTCCTTCCTGAGAAGTTGAATTACTTGTTTCCTAAAAATACAGAGCCCAAGAGAGATGGCACATACATTGCCTGTCTAAACGTTTACAATCTCACACCTGTAAACACTCAGGCAGCAACAAAAGGAAAATACAGGTGCTCAGTTTTTGATGCTCATACTTTCTGCTCTCTCAGGAAAGATGGGAAAATACTTTTCCTTCCGGTGAGCCCCAAACATGTGTCTTTCGTGCTCTTCTGCCAAGATTAATTCTACTAGCTCCCATGTTCTCTCCTGGGAAAGCTCTCATCTTAATGGACACAAGTACAGAGGAATGGCATGACCTCACAGGTCATGGTTTTCAGAACATGCATGTGAATAAACTGCCTTTTTGAGATAAAGGTATTGATATATATATTTTTAACTAATTTGACTTCCAAACTTACCCTGAATATTGAGATCAAAAAAAGCTCGTCGTGCACTCTCTGCCTAGATTGGGATTGTAAAAAAATGACAATAAAATAAAAATGGCAACTATGTTAAGAACTGCTCGAAGTAAGAATATTTCCATTCAAGTTTTGCAAGACGTAATTTGCATTGGAATAGAAATAATTTAACACTACTACAACCAAGTGGAGAAAGAAAAGTGCTTTTATGACAGTTCTTTATTATATTTTTAACCACCTTTTTATTAGAAAATAGTTTCCCAAACAATGATCCACTGGGTGAAAATATCTGGTTTGTTCTTGTCATAACTTTCCACCGTTATTTTATTCTCTTTTAATAAAGAAAACTCTTAATTACTCTTCCCAACTTTTTATACAAACATTTATAAGATGTCTTTCCAATCTTTACTCAAAAGTAATTCTCTGTAACATTTCTAATGCACTTTGGAACCTTTTCACAAAGCTCAGTAAACCTTGGGAATTTAATTCTGTTTAGTCAAGGTGTAATTATAAATTAAGTTTTGCCTAAATTTCAATAAATTGGAACGATGATTTATCCCATGAATAAAACTCAAGTCATAAATAGTGATTATAATACGATTTTTTAAATTTTAAAATCATTTTTATTATTTTTAAATTATAAAAATACTATAGCCATATTAGGTTAGTTAAGAATTGAAAACTTTTAGTTAAAGCTGATGGAGTTATGATCAATGATATTTTCATTCTATGTCTCTAAAAACATTTAAAGGACAAAAAGTGGAAAAGAAATTCCTGTTACATGATAAAAAGTAACTACATCCCAATTACAATAGTAATTGTATTACAATTACAATTACAAAAGTAGTTACATCCCAATTACAATAAAGTTTGAATCGCAATGAAGCATAATGCCAAAGGCTGACATAGGCTTTCATGTACCTCAGAAAAAACAAACATCTTTATGACAGTAATTGTCATAGTCCTGAAGTCCATTTAATAAAACTTTGATTTTAAAAATGAAAGGAATAGGTACAGGGCAGTCTAAAGAAGTGGTATCACTGTACCCAGATTGAAACCACAAAAAGAAGGGAGAGGAAGAGGTGAAGAAGAGATATGATTGAGTCTTAATTTTCAATGTCCTGGCCTCCTTAAATAAAACAGGGCCATAGGTTGTTAGGAGGATGGCGGCTGATGTGAGATTGCTATGTGAAGCTGTGACTTAGTGATTCACTGGGAACCATGTTGACCTTTGAAACGTCTTAACACTAAGAGAAAGCCTGACCTCTAGATAGATAATATCTAGAATATCTGGAATAAGGCCCAGATAAAGTGGAAAATTGCCCTCATTCCTGTCTGCAGGATGTGTCAGGAAAAAGTCTACATGAGTAGACCCCCCCCATTAAAAATTGGTGATAAGTAGAAAATAATGTGTAGCTTAGACTCACAGACTGATAATGTTACTGCCTAGTCCCACATCAAAGAGACTGAAGCATGACTGAAAGGAATAAGAGAGAGAGGGAGAAGGAGACGAAGAGAGAGAGAGCATAATAAGAAAAGACAAGGCAGTTGGCTACTATAGTAGAAGTGGCCACCCCCACCAAGAAACAGATAAACAATTAAGATAAATTAGTCTCCAGAGTCTGAAAAAATTTAAGGTAACTTATTATCTAGGAGATAATAGATCATAAAGAAAAGCTAAATAAATTGAAGAGAATGAAGAAAGAGAAAATTCAGAAAATTCAGTTAGATAGATGAAAGACCCATTAGAAATTGCAACATGAAGGAAAGGAAAGAAAGTCAGAAAAGATGATGAAGATCTATCTTACATTTCATGATTAAGAAAAACCACCCAAAAGGAAAGTATCAAGGAGATGTCAAATGGTTAAGAGAAAGACAAAAGAAGATTAAAAAAAAGATGTTCCTGAAAAAAACAAACAGAAATGAATATATGTAACAGAATTCTTGAAATTAAGTGAAATTTAATCATCTGATGAAAGCATTCACTGTGTAACAGTGTCACAAGATAAAATTAACAGAATAATCAGTAGCAACATAGACTTGATGAAATTGTTAAAACTGAAGGTTAAAAGAATCATGTAGGAATTCAAGGAAAAAAGCAAATCATCAAAAAAAAAAACCATCTCAAAATAATAAAAAAATCAATAAAAACATCAAACAGAAACAGAAAATTAAATAATGGTTGCCTGATGGGGGTGAGGGAAATGGAGAGATATAAAAGGGCACAAACTGTCATTTATAAGATAAATATGTTCTGAGGATCTAATGTATAGCTTGGTGACTATAATTAATAACATCATATTGCATATTTGATTTTATAAGAGAGTAAATCTTTATTCTCACCACACATACACAAAGGGTAAGAATGTAAGGTGATGCATGTTGATTAATTTAAGAAGGTAATCATTTCATAATGCATACCTATACCAAATCAGTACATTGTAAACTTTAAATAGATGTATTTTATTTGTCAAGTATACCTCAATGAAGTTGAAGAGAGAGAGAAAGAGATTACTAACCTGAAGATTTAGAAAGGGTACAACTGAGGCACAAGTATAAATCTGTTGTAAGGATAACTTCTAACCAAGAAATCCAAGTTACTGAATATACAGAAGAGGAAGAGGAGGAGGAGAAGGAGAAGATGAAGGGGTGGGGGCAGGGAAAAAGGAGAAGGGGGAGGAGGAAAAAGAGAAAAGGGGAGGGGAAGAGGAGGAGGAGGAGAGAGAGGAAGAACAGGAAGAGAAGGAGAAAAAGAAGAAATCCAGTTTGTGCTCCATATCTCCACATCTCACTCTTCTGCAAGCAAAATCATTCCACGACATTCTTTTTTTTTTTTTTTTTATGGAATCATATAATACGTGGTATTTTGAGATGTATTTCCTTCATTTAGCATAATATTTTGAAGTTTCATCTACATTATAACATGTATGAGTAATTCACTGATTTTTTTTAGATTTTATTTATTTATTTGACAGAGATCACAAGTAGGCAGAGAGGCAGGCAGAGACAGAGAGAGGAGGAAGCAGGCTCTCTGCTGAGCAGGGAGCCCAATGTGGGGCTCGATCCCAGGACCCTGGGATCATGACCTGAGCCGAAGGCAGAGGCTTTAACCCACTGAGCCACCCAGGCGCCCCACACTGATTTTTTATTGCTTAATGATATCCTATGTATAAACCACATTTCGTTTATGCTCCCCCCCCCCAAGAGAAACAAAAAGGAAAATCATGTACAAGACTTATCCAAGTCATTAGTCAAGGCCTTAAACTATGTATTCATATTTAGAAAGGTCATAAAAAGAGAAAATGTGACACAAAAATCTTATCCTCACCTAACTTGGTCTTTCATTATAAAAGAAAATCACACTGAGGGAGGAGCAAGATGGCGGAGAAGTAGCAGCTGAGACGACATCAGGTAGCAGGAGATCAGCTAGATAGCTTATCAAACCATTGCGAACACCTACAAATCCAACGGGAGATCGAAGAGAGGAAGAACAGCAATTCTGGAAACAGGAAATCGACCACTTTCTGAAAGGTAGGACTGGCGGAGAAGTGAATCGAAAGCGA